>RJWT010037583.1:0-13023 GCA_004365215.1 Cuniculus paca | reverse complement strand
ATGCAGCTCCTGCTCTTTTGGATTACCTTGATAATGATGATGATATTTGATTGGGTAGTTTTAGTTCCTTTGTTGTGATTCAGCTGTGACTCCAGTCACATGCCTATAATCTCTGAGACAGGAACTGGAGAGCATGTGCCTAATCAGGGTTTACAGTATTCACTGTTTTTGAGCTGTGAGCCTTGAACTGGAAGTTTGCTTTAATCTCTGATGATGAACTTTGGAGCATATACCCTTACGAAGGTGAAAAAGCTTGTGCTGTACCATGACATCTACTTCTTGCTTATTTTGAACGATGTGTCAACCTGATTTTAATGATCAGTGTCAGAAAGCAATAGAGGCTGAGACAGTACTTGATAGACTAGAGAGACTGCTGAATTATTCAAGAGAGGCTGTTAAGAGTTAGTCTGAGACTCCATAAGCAATCACAATTTAAAATTTAAGTAATGTCTATCCTGGGAAAGTAATTGCCCAGAGCCATGATTCTGTCTTCACTAGCTGTGTAATCTTGGAAGTATGTCAGTTTCCCTGTGCTACATTGGTAAGTTAGGAATAATGGTAATATCTACCTCTCAGGGGTGTGAGGATAATATAGGTGAAGAAAGTCCTTTTTTTTTTTTTTTTAAAAGCAAAGGCATTATACAAATATTTACATTGTTTGTAAACAATTCTTAGATGCTTCCTCTTCAGAATTGCTCTTTTTAGGACTTGCGGGAGTCAGGGAATCAAGAAACGTCTGAATTCAGGCCAGGTGTGTGGTTTCCTCTATGTCCCAGAATTACCAGGACTGGTTCAGACTGGTGAAAAGCAAAAAGGGGATAAGAGGACCAATGTTCAGACCCATTAGAAGACGTTATTGGGTCTCTGAGGTTGATGCTACAGACATCTTCATTATATAGCACACTCAGACATAAATGGTTAGTGTTTCCAGCCAAAATTAGAACACATCTTTCTGATTCTGGAACATGTGATCTTGCCTTCTACTTAACCACTGTGTGGAAAAATAAGTATGTGGCTAATTATAAAGCTGAAAATTGTAGTTTGAACATCTGATGGTGCTGAGGACAAGCAGAGCACTAGAAAAGACTTCATTGCCAAGGAATGTTAACTGGGTTAGCATTGTTTTGGAGAAAAGGCTTTAGAGAATAACACCTTTTCCCTCATGGAGGCTTAGGTGGTTGGTTGGTTTGACTGACGATTGATTGATTGATTTAGAAACGGGGTCTCGCTCTGTAGTTCAGACTGGCCTTGAACTCACCATGTAGCCTAGGCTGGCCTCAGCCTTGCAGTGATCCTCCTACCTTAGCCTCCTAAAAGCTAGGATTACAGGTGTGTGCCACCACACCCAGCTAGTTTGGGCTGTCCATTGTGTTATTTGGTCTTTAAAAAAAAAATGAGTGTTTACTCTGTACTCTTAAACCTGACTCATTCAGTTCTCTCAGCAGCCTCCATTTTTCAAATGTGGAAACTGAGGTGTGTTGTCATTAGTTATGTAGCTTGTCTAAGACTTCAGAGATAAGTGAAGGAACTAGGATTTTATTTTAGATAGCTTGTCCAGCTGCCCTCTGTTTGCACAACAGCAGCCCTGTGAATTGGCAGAGCAGGGTTTGGTGAGAAAGCTGGACCTGAATGGAGGTTGGGAAGCCAGCTCTAAAACTGGACTTCTTTCTCTCATTGGCTTGACTCGGATCTAGGGCAGGGATTGAACTTCAGCTGCATCTTATTTATGCCCAGCAGTCAGGATTGAGTTTAGACAGTGAACTCATAAATGTGAATTCACCTGACCTTTAACACCACCCTGTAAGAGAGGCAGGTATAGGTGGTGTCATTTGTCAGATGGCAAAATTGAAGCCAAACAACTCAGCATTGTGTTGGTGTGAAGTGTACACACATAGGCTGTAGGTTTGTATTTGGCTCTGCCACTAACTTGCTTTCTAACTTTAGGCAAGTATCTTAAACATTTGGGACATTGGTGACTGCTGAATTTAGGCTGCTAGATGAGTGAGGGGCCCTAGCCCATTGTCAGGATTAGGTAAGGCCTGCAGGAGCTTGAGAGTATATTCTCTTTTTACAAGGTGTGTTTGAAAAATATGATGAATATTTAAGAAAAATTTATTACAGTAAAAGATGTATCATCATTAATCTCTCAGAATATTCCCTCTTGCTTTGAACAGTTATCTCATCATTCTTGTCACTTTCCGAAGCAGTTCTGCAAGTCCCCTTTTGTGATTATCATTATTTGTGCTTTTGTGTCTGCCTCAATGTCCCAAATCAATTAAAAACATTGACTTTTTATGGGCATTTTGACTTTGGGGAAAAGCCAGAGATGTTAGGATGTCAGACCCAGTGAAGAAGTTGGATGAAGACACATCATTAACATTTTTAAAAGCCTTCCTTGCCAGGTACTGTTGAATGACATTGGCAGGGAATTTTTGATCATACCTTATAAAGAGGTGTTCACAGTGTGTGTGGGGGAGGTATTTTCAGAGATTAATGGCAATGTGTCTTTCACTGTAGCAGATTTTTAAAAAGTTAAACAGTCACATTTTATGTGAAGTTATTGTATGTTGTTTTATTTTTTTGTCTTTTTGAGACAGTTTTACTGTGCAGTTCATGCTGGCTTTGAACTCACTTTGTAGCCCAACCTGGCCTTGAACTCAGAGGAATCCTCCTGCCTCAGCTTCCTGAGTGCTAGCATTACGGGTGTATGCCACCATGCTTGGCTGGTTTGTGTCTTGTTAGCAGTAGATCTCTCTCTCTCTCTGTTTTTTTGTTTGTTTAAGCAGGGTCTCGGTATTTAGTTCAGACTGGCCTTGAACTCACTCTGTAGCCCAGGCTTGCCCCAAACTCGAGGTGCTTCTCCTGCTGCCTCAGCCTCCTGAATACTGGGATTATAGGGATGTGCCACCATGTCTGGCCCTGTGTAGAACATTTTAAAGAGAAACAAGGAATAGTAAGAAATACATGTGGACTTTGGAGTTGAAGGATCTAAATCTGAGCCTGGCTCTATTAATAGCTAGCTGTGCTTGAGCAAATTACTTCAGCCTTTGAGTCTTGATTTAACCATCTATAAAATTGAGCCAGTAATACTTGCTAACTTTTTGCAGAATTGTTATGAAGGTTAGGGATATTGTATCTCTCCAGTAATCCCTCAGACAAAATGATGTCCTCACAGAAGAACATCTGCTTTTATAATGTTAGTGGGTACCAAGTGGTCAGGCACTTACCTTTACTGGCTTAGGCATAGACATTGGCCTGTGTCTTACCCATTGGCAGGAGGTAGTGTAGAGTAGTGAGAGGGAACATGGGGTTCAGAACTGCTCAGTTGGAATCTTGGCTGCACTCTTCACCAGTTGTATGAACTTTGATGTTTCCTTGTCACCGTACAGGGGTTTTGTGAGGATTTAGTGAGTTCACTTGTGTAAAGTGCTGAGAATATGTTTGGCTGTTACTGTTAGCTGGTGTGTTACTGCCTTTTACTGCCTTGAGAGCAGCTTGCTGCATAGAGGTCTGGAAACTTTGAAAATACCCCGAATGACCGATATGTTTAGACCAAGCACTGTCTGCAGATCAAGCTGAGTAGAGTGTCCAGTTTGAAAATCTGCCAGGCAATCCTGTCAGTATTCTTAATAAACTTTTTAAGTTCCTCTGGGTAAGACCCTAGCTAGTACTGAGATATGCATACATCTAGTTCCTCTCTAGAAATAATGACCTGTTTTACTACCATTCGGTGTGTCTCCATAATCTCTGAGGTAGGCAAGCCAGAAATAGAGTCTGATTACATTTTAAAATAATGGTGCAGACTCTCAGAAGGAAAACAGTTTGCTTAGGTTTGCACAGCTATTTGGTAACTAAGCTCCAGACTTCTTTGTACTTAGGTCTGTGTTCTTTATAGCAACTTGGTCTTAGTCTGCTTTTATGGGGTTTCTAGGGGAGTGTTGTTACTAGGTAACTGGAGTTTAACCAGTGATCCAGGGATTGTGACCATGATGTGAGAGTGGTAGCCAGTGCCTTTCTAGCTCTGGGAGCTCTCAGAGGCTGTGGTACTTTCTCCTGGGCCAGAAGTGGGCCTGATGCACCTCTGGGAATGATAATAGTAATAAAAAGAAGAAACAAAGTGTTGCTTATCCCATTGAGGGTGGGTAGAAGGAACTTTGCAAATAACCTCTGATTTCAGTAGAGAGATACTCTTATTCTGCCTCATTCATTTACTATAGTGATTGCCCACAATATTTTTTTTTTTTTTTTTTTTTTTTTTTTTTTTTTTTTTTTTGGTCTTTTTGAGACAGGGTCTATTTATGCAGTTCAGACTGGCCTTGAGGTAGCTCAGGCTGGTCTCAAACTCGCAACAATCCTCCTGCCTCCGCCTCCCAAGTGCTGGGATTACAGGTGCGCCATGCCCACAATATTTCTTACCATGCTTTGTTTTTCTGTGGTGTGCTGTAGTGGTGTACCTGATGTTAGGCTCAAGTCTGTTGTGAATTTTTTCTTCTAAATATCACTGACTTACTACAGTTCATTTATTTGTCCATTAATTCATTTACTAACAAATACTTCATGTCTACTGTGAATAGACAAAATTCCTTTCGCTAGTGGATTTTATATTGTAGTGGGAGGCAGACACACGAGTGGACTTTATGTCACATCAGAGATAGTGTTCAACCAGTAGTGTAGAAAAAACAGGAAGGGATCCCATTCGATTCTGTAGACTTCAGGAATTTTAGAAAGAGTATCCATAGAAGTCTTTATAACCATAAAAGGGAAAAATTACCTCTTAAAAATCTAGGTTTAGAATGTATTATAAAATTATAAGTATTTTGAAGAGCTAGACTTTCAGATTGTTTATTTCCTTTGATTGTTAATTGTCTTGAGGATGTTAGTCTTAGAAGTCTTTGAAGTCTTCCTCAGGAGTTTTATTTTATTCTATTTTTAAAGCTAGAATGATAAATTCCTGTTCAGTCCTGTAGAGAAAGTCGGGCTCACAGTTGGAGTCCAGTTGGGTGTAGAGTTCGGCACCATGACCCAGTTGGAAGTTTGGCAGCTGACCCCAGCTTTGTATTTCTATTTTCTAGTTAACCTGTCTTTTTTTTTTTTTTTTTTTTTCTTTCCCTTTTTAAGTGTGGTAGTTTCCAGACAAATCAATGTTAACAACTACAGATTTTAGGGAAAGATCTTGTACACTTAGAAGAGTCAGGATTATCTTCAGTCCCTCATCTTACATAGAGAAAAGGGAGACCAGTGGTGCGAAGACTACAGTCATCTTGCTGTACTCCTTCCTGGCTGTTTAACTGGTACCATCACTTAGGTAGATACTTGAAGGAACCAAAGAAAATGACCTTGAAGTGGATCTGTGATGATCCAGAGCAGCCACTAGATGGCAGAGAAACAGCAAGAAAAGTCGGGTCCCATTGTGCACTTGGGACTTAACCAAGGTTTCTAGCGTTTCTCATTCTTCGTGAGAGGAGAGTACAGTGTGAAATTTCCGGGTAAAGAGCCTGCTGTCCGTAGTTATTCTATACCTGTAGCCTATGCTTGGATTTCCGAGAACCTCTACTGTCTTTCAAAGCCAGTAATCATCCTTCATGTTTCTCAAATAATTGCTGCCAGTTCCCTAAACTCAAGTCTGCTTGATTCTCATTGAGTGCTAAATAACCCAAAAAGGGATATATTCAAATACGTGGGTAGCAGTTTTGAAATGTTTATCCTAATAGGAGGAGCTGATAAACTTTTATGTCTTTATTCCAAGCTGGGAGGAAGAGCCAGTAAAGTAGATTATAAAATAAAGAATCATAGCAGTAGGGACCAATGAAGTGGGGAGCTGCTTGTGAGAAGGAAAAAAATATCGGGGATTAATAATGGGCTGCAAACTTACTATTGTCAAAATTTAGAAGCCACATAATGTTTGTTAGCTCTTCATGCTTCAGTGTATTTTCAGTAAAACAAGGCTAGTAATATTATTTACTTTATAGCATTATAAGGAGGATTAAGTGGGTTAATAAACAGGGAGGGGATACTTAAGATCAATGCTTTGCGTACTGCATATTGAGAAAGTGCCATTGTCTTAGTATGAGATTAAAGCTGTGCTTATTAAAATCTCCGATCTAGATTAAAGAAATGACAAGGTATATACTATACTTGGTGCTGGCCAGACCATAGTTAAGTGGTCTAGTTTTTTCCTGAGGTGCATTTTTTTTGTATTATTGTTAGTTGTTGATTTTATTTCTTAACATTAACAAAGCTCCAAACTTAAAAAATAGAATAAAACAAAATTTTTATTTTTAATTTTTAAAAATTGGGTCATGATTGAGCCTTGGTATAGACTCAGTCTTTGGGGAACTTGCAGACCAAGCCATTCTCTGTTATAGACAGACATGTTCTGTGCTTAGGATGGCATCAAATTTGGGCTGTCAGAGGAATAGTGAGACATCTATGTGTGGAATGGGACTTAGAGGGAATTGGTTTATTTCAGGACTGTATAAAAGTTTAGATTGGTTTGAATGTGTGCTAGCAGAGAACTCCTCTTCAAGGCATTCATTGGGACCAGACCATAGACCGTGTGACCTCCACATTCTTACATGGTTTTAAGCCAAGATTGTCAGAATGGGGAAGTAAGTGGGATGTTCAGCTTTTTCTTGGGCCATTCAGGAAGATTCCTGTAGTTTGGTTTCTCAGTTGTACCGTATCTGACAGAGCAGAGGCCCCCAGTACATGAAGGTTTGCGAGTGGAGGTTGGGAAAGCAGATGACTTGGAGCAAGATTGGTAAGGTCCTGGACTGGAAATAGCCTAGAGGGATCCTGCTTTCACTTAATGAATGACCGAATTAGGGGGACTAGGATAAACCTCTAGTCCTGAGGTTCTGCTATCAAGCTAAGAAGGGTTGGGCAGGCCTGAACCTTAGATAGAAAATAAATGGCCCCTGGCCTTTCCTGTGCCTTTTTAGGTCTGGAGTGCACTGGGAACCAGCTAGCTCTGGGCTTACATAGTTTGATGGTCTTACTATGTCATCTTTTCTTAACTGATGTTTGAGCCTCTCCTTGAATCCAGTGTGATGTTGAACATGTAGTGAGTTGAGGTGTTTGAAGAGAAGAAAGGGAGGGAGAAGCATATATCAGGAATGTAAAAGAAACTAACAGGAAAAGCACCATGGTCACAATATCATGTTTTTTAAGGTGTGGTAAAATGCTCTCATGTTCATCTTCATAAAGGCCCATGAGGCTAGTAGGGCAAGTGTTTACTTTACAAATGAGAAAACTGGTTCAGAGTTGACCTTCTACAAGATTTCACAGGTTGAACTAGCCCTTTGGTTCTGAGTCGAATGCCCCCCCTGCTTTTGTATGGGTGATACCTTTTCTAACCAGTGGGTTCTGAGGGCAAGGAGGCTAGGACCAGCGTACCACTAATTGATAAAGTGGGCCTGGTTTATCCTTAGCCTTTCTCATGGCTCTGTGTTTCCTCCATGAAGCTATACAACTGATGGCAGACTGTTACTATCACTTGGTCAGATTGAGGTAGAAGTGACTCAGGAAGCCAGGCTGGCAGCTATTGCTTTGGCTTCAGATTCAGGAGCCTGGCTTTTTGGCTCCCTTCATTGAATTTTTCTCTTCAGGTGTTAAGGGAAGCAACTTCTCTTCCTTTGAGGTTGAGAAACTGGGAGTTAGGGAAGAAACACTGGGGGAAAAGCAGCTTTAGTATTACTTTAGAAGTTACAGCATTTGGAATATATCAGATCTAGGTTTCTAACCCCTCTACCATCTAATAGGTATGACTTTGGAAAAGTTCATTAATCTCCCTGAGCTTTAGATTCTTCATACCTAAAGTTAGTTACTGTTCAGTAAAGTGAAAACTTAGAGCCATGTGCACAGAGAATGGTGTGTCATGAATGTTCGCTACATACTACTTATCTATGGTCTTTCTTGTGTGCTGCCACTGTACTTTCTTGTTGACTGCCTTGTACTCAGTGAGCTGAGAGCCGACATCCCAGTTGAGGCCTGGTTCTTGGGAATCTTACCCCAGGGGCTATAGAATCTGATGAATTTGTACTTTCCCAGGAGAAGGGGGAGGATGTCTTTAAACTTCTCACTGGCTGCTGAGCCCTGAGACAAAGGGGAGACAAGCCCCAGGGCTGAGACAATCATGTCTTTATTATCTCAGATGTCTCAGGCCTGTCCCCCGCCTGGAGATATATGGCTGGGAAGGCTAGCTCCATGGCCTCGGCGTGATTCCAGGTCCTAGGAATGTCTGGCTGTTTTATAGCAAACAGGATCACGCACAACAGCACAGCATCCAGGCATCTCCACCCCAGCAAGCGCATTCTCCTTGCCAACTTGTAAAACAGTGGGGCCTGCAGCAGTTTGATACAGGCCCCATGCCTCTTGAGGTCCCAGCGGCCTGGCACAATGTAGCAGTCCTGGGTATTGGTGATCCCATCTAAGGCTTTGGACAGGGCTAGCAGTGCAAGCCTGGCCATACCCAGGGACCGCCTTTTTTAGTCTAGGCCCCAGTGACTCAGTTCTCACTTGCGTGCTGCGGGCTGCCTTGGTGCTAGCCTGTTTCTCTCCCTTTTGACCCTTTTTTGGAGCAGCTGCAGGGAGCCACTGAGCTGCTTGTTTACAGATGCACTTGGCACGGGATGGGGAGACCAGCCGCGATGAGTCCTTGAGTTCCAGTGTCCAGCTGCTCCCAGGTGCTGGGGAGCCTTCCTTCCACTGTTGGCCTCAAAGAAATGAGCCCACATTGTTGTCTTTGGCTAAAGCTTCAGGAGATGAGAGATGACTTGGAGATGAAGAGACCAGGAGACAGTGGGTCAAATGGCTGTCCAGGGCATCATTAGTAACCAAGCTGTGTGGGCTGACCCTTTAGAGTGGCCTTGTTCAGGGACCAAGGGTCACAGACCCAGACCGAGGCTCTTCTTTGGGGCCCGGAAAAGGGAACTAGTTGGTGCTGAAATGCAGGGACAGTAGTAGGAGATAGCTTAATACATTTCCCAAACTTCTTTATTCTGGAGAATGAGGGGTCCAGAGGAACAGCCACAGAGCTGTAGCGTTTTGGAATTTTAAAGAATCAGAACCTACTGTCATGCTGTCCTTTGTTGGGGGTTTAGTCTATCTGGTACCTGTCCAGTGTTCATAGATAGTTTTGTTACTCTTCTCCCCTTAGTGTGCATGCCTCATCAGTTCATGTGACTTTTTTTCATTGTTTCCTAACTACTTCCCAGACCTTCATATGAAATAGACGTTCCAGATCTCTTTAGGAGCTCACAGTTTGGGGGGGCAGGAATACAGATATGTAGCACTACTGGTGTGTATGCATGGTGTGGCATGTACCTGAGGGAAATAAGCCTGTAAAATGTGTCTTCTGCTTAACTCAAGTTGGGGAGTCCACTTAAAACATCTGCTGGATGAGAATGCTCAGGGTTGGGGTGGAAGCAGGAGCATTTATTTTGTCATGTTCACAGAGGTCATAGCTAGTGGCCAGGGCCTGGGTAAGTGAACACTAATGTGTGAGGTACTTTGCATGTTCTGTCTTGACATGGCTCTATGAAATGGCTGCTCTTTTCTCCTAGTTTGTAACGGAGAAAGCAGGTGAAATGACTTGCCCAGTGTACACAGCTAGGGAGTAGTAGAGTTGGGGTTGACGCCAGAGCTTTTAACTACTAGACTTTCTTGGGGGGAGTAATGTAATACCTGATGGACAGATGTATGCAGTTTTAAAAATCCCTGGTTAGACTTGATTTTAGTCATGAGATTTAGTTTGAAATGTCAGTTGGAATGAACAAGATAGGGTTTTGTGACTCATAGGAAGGGACTATAAGGGTTGAAAACCTCTTGCTTTTCCTGAAGCAGTGCCTCTTCAGGGAGAAGTATATAGGATATGCAGGAGGGGAGCCATCTGCCATTCCCTCTTGCTGCTGCCCATGCTGGGGTTCTGTCAGGACTGAGGGAATATGCTGCTATGATTGAAACATGAGCAGTTTGTACCAGGAGTTGCATGTCATGTTGAGCATATCCTAGGTTCTGAGAGGAGCAGGTTGGTGAACAAGTATGTGAGGTGTTTCCATCAAGTCTCTGGCCTGGGTGGGACGGGAGAGTACAGAACTCAGGTCAGAAATGAAAGGAATGGGAGAGGGAACTATTTCTTAGACACCTACCTGCATTATGGCTCAGTTCTCCTGGTAGCCTTCTGAGATGGTACAGATGGGGAGGCTGAGACTTGGGGTTAACTCATCACTCAGCCAGGAAGGTCACTCAGCCAGAGAGGGGTAGAAAGGGTTTCCATCCAGATTTGGGTAGCTTTGGCTCTCAGGATTCTCCTGAAATAACCCCATGCTTGTTCTTTTGAAGAGCAAGCCTAAGGTTCTCTCTTCATATCCCTTTTTATTTGAGTGGCTGAGCTGCCTTCTCTCTCAGCCTTTCTGTTTCCAGATTGAGGTAGTCTGAGTTCATAGCAGCAGTCCTACATCCTCTTGGTCAGTTCTCTGGATCCACTCCAGCTCCACGATAAATCTGAGGGGCAGCCACTCGCCCTGTCCTGGTTATGATAACCATCAGATCTTCCTGAAACTTTCCAGGTGGTTCCAGCTGCTGTCCAAGAAGGGGGAGGAGGCCTCGGTTGCAAGAGGTGCTGGGAGGAAGAGGGATAGAAGGACTCCAAGGAGAAGGGAGACCCAGCAAACCCTCATGTCAGCTAAACCTGCTGCACCAGGAACCATCTATAGTGCCGTTCCCTATACACCAAAACACACTTTTCTTCACTCTTTAAGGGAAAGGCAGGTACTGGCCAATGACTACCATCAGCTTCCCTGACCGCACTTCCCAATCTACAAAAAGTGTCCGCAGCAGTGTTTCACCCAGTCTTCCCACAACCAGAATGGTGGAGGTGGGTGGGGGTGGCAAGCCGTGTAGAGCAGAGTAGTCCAGACCTGGTGCTGCATTATCTTCATCTTTGTTTTACAGACGAGATTGAGATGTCTACTGACATACGTTAGATTTTAAGGCTGTCAGCAGTGGAGTCAGAATGAGACCCCAGGTCTCCCAATGAGAGAAAGAGACTGTCTGAGGGATAGGGATTGGAAGATGCTTCTGTAGGGTTCTGGTTGGGTGCTGGCTAAAGCTTAGGAAACTGCTTGTTTCTGTGTGCTTATGATCCTTTTTTCTTTCACTGTCCTAGTAAAATACCTTTGAAAGAACACCTCTCTGTTGGGCTGAGCTGAAGGGGAAAAGGACTTATTATCTCATCTATACCTTGATCCAGGCTAGATATTCTAGAGCCAGGTGTGAGGCAGACCAAGAAGAGTTTGAATTGTGGGTCGTCAGCCTCTTCTTGCTGTGAGCAGGAACCTGATAGCCTATCTGGTAGGCTTGGACCTGGGCCTGAAAGTCTTCTGTCATACCAGCCGCAGCAAGGCGGTGGGGAGGGCTGCTGTTTCCTGCCATGACTTTGTCAGCCCTGGCAGTCAACTTCAGCCTCCCTGACCTTTTGAGCCTAAAGAGAAAACTGTAGAGTAATGTGTAGGTCCCAGCAGCACGTCAGAGTTTAGCTCGGCCCAGCTGGGACAGATGATACTATTTTGTGAGGAGAAGGTGGGCTCAGGGTTCTGTGGCCTTCTGGCCAGACAGCATCAAAGGCAGATCTAGGTTGGCAGTAGGTGGGTTGGGGGGAGCTTGTGGAGTGGGAAGGGCTCCAGTGACACTGCACCCTCACTAGAAGCCTAAAGCCCTAGGGGAGTCTTTTCCCTTCTGTGGGGGCTCAGTCTCACCCTTGAAGTACAGATAAATGTGCTTTTCAGCTTTCCCAGTAGGGAATATTTATGTTCAGTGACTTGCTGGTGCCCATGACATAAGATGATGCTGATGCAGGGTTGTGATCAGTGGGGTCCTCTGTAAATGGTGGTGCTGAGCACAGCTGGTAAGCACAGTGTCCCACACAGGGAGGCCATGGTTGTTGCTTCCCCAGGTGGAAGCTCCAAAGAGCTGAAGTTCCACTGCAGGGTCTGTTTATGACCTTTGTTTTTGGCAGGAGAATATGAGAACTTGGAGGTTGAGGAGAAAGAGTCTCTGGGTAGGTGAGGGACCAAATCAAGGGTGGAGAGTTTGGTTCTAAAAGAAGGTACCTCTGGGCCCAGGGGCTGATGAAGGTAGGATTGGTCTGAAATTCAGAAGTTGAGATGCCTGAGAAGGGTGGCCTGGCTCTCCTTCTTGGTCCAGGACCACTTTGTGGCAGAACTTGTCCTAGGTTCCCTTGGTGCCATCTACCCCATTTGTCAGTCTGTGGGCCTTGGTTTGTTTCTGTATCTGGGTCCTCTTTGCCTTCCCTGCCTGGAGGCCCTACTGTAGCTTTGCCAAGTTTGACTGGCGCTAGATTCTGACCCTGCTCCCGAGTCTTACACATAATCTCTTTCCTCGATAGATTGTGAACTCTTTGAAGTCAAGAGCCAGGTCTGAATTGTCTCTTGGCTCCCACATCCAGTATGGATCTTGTATCCTTGGGCTCTGACCAGAGGGCCTAGGTTTCCTGGCCTCAGTTGGGCTGGCCAGAGTGGCAAGGCCTCTCACAGGTGGTGTGGTGGAGGTAGGAGTGTGTGCTGAATCAGAATACATGGCTCCTTGTGTCTAGCTTTCTTTTCCCATTGGCCCATCGTTTTGGAATAGTGGCTGCCTTTCTAGGGCAGCCAAGGTGCCTGTCCAGAGTGTGCTCTGTCACGCACTGTCAGCTCTTTAGCAAGCCCTGGTCCCACTCTTAACCTAGAGAAGGCCCTGGGTTACTGGTGTTGTTCTTGGCGGACCACTGGGTCCTTCAGCAAATAGGCGAGTATGCACCCGGCTTGGGCCTGTTTGTGTTGGCCTAGCCAGGCGGGGGATTAGCTCAGCTGGGCTGCTAATTGCCTCCGAAGTGCCGGCCGGGATGCTGACAAGGGCTGGGTCTCTAGTCCCCTCCTCCCCCAGCAGGCACTGTGCCAGCTTTGGAGGCCTGGCTGGGAAGGGCCCCTTCTCTCCCATCAGTGCCTGCTTGGCCTAGACCCTTGA
>RJWT010037582.1:0-13027 GCA_004365215.1 Cuniculus paca | reverse complement strand
CCTGCATTTTCCAACTGGAAGAGTGTACTAAAGATAAGGGATATCCCTGGAAACTAAAGCTGTGTCTAGACAGAGCTTTCCAGAGAGAAATAAATTGTACATAAAAGAAGTACTTGTCATAAGAACAGTAGACATGGGATTCTGGAACACACAGAGGTTTACATTACCACCATGGCTCAATGTATCATCTGTCACTTTCCAGAGGAAGGCAGGCGTCAAGGGGGTGACAGATTATGGGCCTCTTGAAAGCCCTCCAGCTGACCAACATCATTACCCTCAGCCTGCATCCAGCCATCTGTCAGTGTTCAAAGCAGGCACCTTAGAGTCCATGAGGCAGCTCATTCAGACTCCATTTCCCTGCTCATCCTAGAAAAAGGCATATTGAAGTCTTCATATTCTCCATAGAGATGTAGAGGGTTTATTTATAAACCTTATTGACATATCACAAAATCTCAAGGGATTACATGCATAGTATGAAGAAAAGAAAAGAGAAGCTCTCTCTTTAAAATGCACTCTACATATAATTATCAAGGCTCTACTAAAATCCAAATCACCTATCAGGTACTAAGCCTTCATGTAGATACAATTTGTGAGCCTTCTCTACCCTATCTTTCTTTAGTATAATACTGAATCTTCCTCCTGAATTTGTATTCACCAGAGAGTTTACCTTTTTGAACAGACATGGTAAATGCATTGTTTTCTTGTTCATGTTGATCCATTAATCATGTCTACCTGCAGTACCACGTGGAAGAGCAAAGGATGCATTCGGCTCATGGGAAACTCATGCAGTGATTGATTAACAATGTCTGCCATGGCCTCAGGAGATGAGAGTTTCACAACTAATGCTGTGATTTAGGAAAGGAGTAGAGGAAGAACAACTAAACTTGTGAATACTTGGGTAGTTTCTAAAACTCTCAGTAACATTGCAGTCAGTGACCATGTCCTTTTACATCTCCAATCTCGTTAAGGGCTTACAAATAAGGCCAAGTTTAAACATACACTTGTGGCTTGTGTTAGTTACTTTTCTCTTTGCTGAAACAAAATACCCAGCATCCACAAATTAAAGGAGAGGCTCATTTCAACTCACAGTTTGCAGAGGTTTCATTCAATTCATTGTCAGTTATCTCCAAGACAGAGCGGCATGACAGAGGAGAAAAGCAGCCTCAGGCAGAAGGCTGCTCACTTGCTTTCTTCCTGTCCCTTTATACTCCACCTAGGGTACAAGCCTCCTGATTGATGCCACCCATGCCCAGTATGGGGCTTCCTTCTTTAGTAAATTCATTTGGTCACACCTTGAAGTATGTTACTCCAACTAGGGGACTAATCCAGGTATCACACACCCTGAATCCATATTCGCACACCCTAGATCTGAAAATCCCCACCGATGAGCACATGCAGCTTTGGGGGAACACCTAGAAATAGGCTATAACAAGGCTGGAAAAAACATCTCATGGCTCTTTTTAGTTTGACCATTAAGTCCACATTCCATTACTATGGCTTCCTCTGGCTAACTTGTTGATCCTTTCTACTCCTCAATTTACTCATATACTATAATGAAAACACACATCTTTCACTGATCTTAAAATTAAATGAGGTCATGAATAGAAGCAAATTGGGCAAACAGCACCAGGCAGAGGGTAGAAAGCTCAATAAATAGTAGCTATTTTTACACTTAATAATAATTTAAGCAAAACAAGTCATTCTCTTTTCTGCACTTTTTAAAACAATGTTGGTAACCCTACTATGGAATTATTGCACTGAATCATAGTTTTCTTCTTTTGCCATTTGTCTTTTTTACCGTGAGCTCTCTGGCCACATGGAACATGTCTTGTTCATCATTTATCCTTGAGATATAATTCAGTGCTCAGCAGATAGCAGGCAGCAAACGGGGTTAGCTAAAGAAAGGAAACAACTAAAAATGTAAAAACATTTATACTCAGTGCATCTATACTCACATTCCTCATTTGCTGGAAATTTTAGTGAGCAAGCATAGCTCAAGTAGCTAAAGAATCCTTTACTAAGTGTCTTGTTTTTCTTTTGGCCTGATCTATGGTGTACGAACATGAAACTTTGGCTAGACAGCAGGAGAACCATGCCACAAACAAGAAAGTTGAAGAAAAGAGAAAAGTGTTTTAGAGATCCTGTTCACATCTATTTTTTTTTCACATTGAGCTATAAATTTTACCCTGATTGTGGTAATCATACCCCTTATTTTCCACATCGGGTCCAACTTCCAATAATTTTATCACAATGTTTTGTAAGTATATACCTGTCACATCTTAAGTTTCATTTTTAAAGTCTGCATACATACTTAGCTACATGGCAAAGTCCAGAGCCTAAGCCTTGGAAATATTCTCTGACATGGGAAATGGAGCATATTCTACTCAAAAATATTGAGTCAAGGACCTCAGTATCTTTTATACATGTAATAACGGTAGCATTTCTTTCATTTTCTATATTTATGTTGTTTTCAGGTTTCATTATTTGCCTGCATTGTTATTTGTGTCTCCTCATTACTATTATCCACTTTTTGAGGGATTGACTCTTCTGTTGCCTTCGTCTTTTATGCCCTAGTCCTGTCATTTTCATGGGTTATTTAATATCCATTCATATGGCTCATCCAATTCCCTGATATCTCAGTCACTTGATCTCTCATGTCACAGTTTCCAGTTTTTATGTGTATATTTAGCCATTGCTTATCCAACTTTCATTTCTTGATAATTAAATTCAGGTGCCCAAACTCGACCAGTCTTCTTCTTTTATTCTTGTTATGGTTTAAACATGGTTAGTCCCTCTCAGAAGCTCATGCTAAATTTGAATAGGTCTACTCTGAGGAATTAGGAGGACAGCAGTTCAATCTGATTATGGTGGTTGGAGGGACAGTATTTGGAGCATGATTCAAGTAAAATAATTTCATTAAGGTGGAGCCTCCAGGATTGACTCCTGGTGGTCATGTAAGGAGAAAGAGTGACCAGAGGATGCAGTGACCTGAGCTCTCCCTGTCTCTAGTCACGAGTGCCGCACATTGCCTTGGCATTCTGCCAGAAAGAAGACCATCACCATATGCAACCCCTCAACTGTAACCTGAATGACGATCCAAAATAAAGCTCTTTTTTTCATAAATTACCTATTCAATACAATTGCATTATTAGAAGTAGAAAAAGAACGAAGATAAAGTATTTCCAGTTTTTTCCAAGACCTTTCCTATTTTTTTCTTTATTGTAACTTCCAGTTCTTTGACCTCTCCTCTTTGTGTGAAACTTCTTTTCTTTACTGTATTTCCTATTTTGCTAAAAGTCCAAATTCCACCTCACTCACTCATCACTTTCTTGAGTTCCTTGTTCTTGGTTCCTTTGGACCACAGAAGTCTGTCAAAAGCCCATATATGAATGACACTAGCTGCTTTACATGTTCACCTTTGATACAGGCAGCTGTGTACCACTACAGAAAAATCTATAAACATGTAAACATTTAAAAATGTATGGTCACCAATAACAGCTGGTATGCGTCAAATTGCTCTTCCATTTCCTCTAAAATCATTTCTATGCCTCCTGCTTTCCTCAAGACTCCATTTCCTATCCCAGTCATTCATTTAACAGATACTTTTGGGTTTTGTTGCCCAATGAGAAAATATAGTTCAAAAAGATATATTTAACTTCTAACCTTTATTCCTATGTCTGCATTATTTTTCTACTTTCTCTGACAAAAAGAGAGAAAACCCAGTAAATTCTGCTGTCTTCTGGATCCTGCCAATTCCAATAACCTGAGGGACTTTTTGCCTTTAGTTATCCATTGTCTTTTGTCTTTGATTTCTCAACCATGATGAGATCTTCTTATAAGCTGTGAAACACAATGTAACCTTTCCTATCCTATGAACAAAATAAAAATAAAACAAAACCTTCTTTTGACATACATCTTCACCTTTTTATGTTATGTTATTTTCTCCTCTTGTATAAATCACATTTTTTAAATTGTCCTTAGTTGTTGCTTTCATTTCTTCAACTCCCACTCCTGTTGAGCAATTACACTTTCGTTCTCTTTCACATTTTCAATGAAACTGGCTTCACTAATATCTTCCATGACCACCATGATGATAAAGTATAATGCTTTTACTCATAAATATAGGTAATTAATAATAGCACTGAACATGTTTATAGCTACCACTCCAAAGAAATACTGACTTTTTTTCTCTTGAATTGTGCAAGATTTTATTCATTTTCTTTCTACTGCTTCAAGAGCTCTTATTTGTCCCCTTTGTGAGATTTTATTTTTTTCTAACAAGTCTTCATATGTTGGTGTTCTTTCATGCTTTATTAATGGTTCTCCAAGAAGCACATGCCCAGACAAGAATAAACATCCAAAAATATGTATTAGAAAAGGGGGCATCGAGAAAATTTGAGGAGGAAGCCAAGGGATAGGAATTTATATCTGACCTTGAGTGATGGAAAAAATAAACAAAGAAAAGAAGAAAGAGAAAGGGCTGGGGTTCTAGCTCAGTGGCCTAAATGCCTGCCTAGCAAGCATGAGGTCATGAGTTCAATCCCTGATGCTGCAAAAAAAAAAAAAAAAAAGCTAAAAGAAGAAAGAGAGAGGGAGGTAGGGGATAGGAAAAATAATAAATGAGAAAGAAGGAGGAAAGGAGATTGAACAGAAGCATTTCAGGTTGTAAGACAATTATATGAAATATTTGACCAGGCCCTTGAGAAGTCCTCTAATAAAAATCCTCCATCAAAATAGTCCCATGTGGCCCAGAAATGGAGCTGTTTCAATTCCTCTAATTTAGTCATTGGCTTGGAGAAGTCCAAGGGAAAAGTGGCCTTGTTGTAAATGAAGTCCTGATTCTAGAGCACATCAGTCAAAGTCTTAAGCTCCCTTCAGCCAGAGATCTGAGAAATGAGTTGATATGGCAACCACACTAGAGGGTCATACAAGTTCCCGTTAGATTTTGACTTTAGAATGATGTGCAGATGGTTCAAAGAATATGAAAATTTATAGACTATAACTGGCTAGTTAGTAACTGACTTGTAATTGAAATTAAAATTCAAAGAAGTTGGTCATATGGAAGCTGGGGAGAACAGCATGCCAGTAAGCACCTATCATACAACTCATAAAACAAGAAGAAGCTTGATGTGGCAAGGAAATAAAAAGAATGCTAATTTTCCTGGTTCACAGTGAACAATCCCAGTGCAGTCAGAGAAGAAGAAGGACACCAGGCCCTAATGACCTTATTATCATTAAGAGTAAAAATTAGGCTGGATTTTATTCAGACCTTACCATGTGGAAAGCTACTGAAGACTTTTAATCAGGAAAATACATACTTGGAATTTATATTTTAAATGTTATTTAAGATTAGAAACAATATAAATATCCAAAGTTATGGAACTCATTGATTCATGCAAATGAATATTTACAACTGTTTAAAAAATAAGCAGGGTGTAGCTATACTGCTATAGAAATATCATCAAGATTTATTACTAAACCAAAATGCAAGAGGTAGAACTTCAGAATAATATACCATTTTTGTAAAATATGAGTATGTACATGCAAATCTCTTGAAAGTTGCAGCAGAAACAGGTAACATAGGGGAATACTGGTATTTACTGAGTAACTGAGTGACAGGAGTTAATGGTAGAGTTACTGTTTATTATATACAGTTTGCTACTTTTTTTATTCATTGATTGCTAAACAAATTGATAGAGGGATAAATGACCATTCAAATAGGATACCAAACCAATATCTCCAGTCTACAGATGCTTCCTAAACTATAGCACACGTGAGAAGTCTCCCTACTTGGAAAGATTCCACCAAGTGCAAAAGGACGAAAGCTGAAATCATCTCCTTTTATCCATCAGCTTTTGTCTTAAACATCACTTTGGAGGCTTGTTCCCTGGCCTGCTCTGTGCTCCCTGCCCACTGGAATTGTCACTCCTGTCTCCTCCTAGTGTTTCCTTCTCCTCTTGCAGAAGCCTGTCTCACCTGTTAACCACTGAACCCTTGATAACTAACTCAGAATTTGTTTCAAGGAATATCTGTGTTTTAATAGACTGTCTTTCTTAACAATTACCTCCTAAGATGCTTACCACATAATTAACTGAACTAAAGCATCACTTAGATAAGCACTTTTGTAGGTTTGCTACCTGTTGTGGAAAGTAATAGAATATTTCCTTTCATCCATTCTTAAATAGCTTCTTTTCATTTTATGATCTGCTTTCTAAGTCTAGTCTTCTGAGATTTTTATGAACAAACCATAATTACAGTCTCCATAATGTCAATTATTTTAAGGATTTCAAAGTGAAAGATTAATATTAAGAAATGCCATGACTTAAGACACAGTGGATCGATACATATTTAATATACCTGAGAAGGAATTCCCCTTCTTAGTTTAAACTGTAGCAGAAAATACCCCCATCCCCCAGCCAGAATACTTCAGCTTGTTAGTTGCCCAGGTAGTAGTTCCCATCTCATTTCTGGTTGCTCCTGTCTCTTAGAAAATGCTGGTCGTCATGATGCATATGATGTACCTTGTATAAACCAATCCCCAATTGACAAATCATTCTGCCTCTGTACTTCCTGATGGCTTATCTCATATAAGCTCTAGACCAACAGAGATCAGGGCCCGATATTTTGGGAATGATCCCCATCAGTGCTCATCGACATAAAATAAATCTGCCTCCAAATCCTAGGTGTCATTTCAGTGTTTCTGCTTGCTGTTGCAAACCATAAATATTTAGCTAATTTACTGAATGGGTAGATAGATAGAAACTATATACATGCATAAATACATACAAATATAGAAATGAGCAAGCAATGTAAAGATATAACTGACCCGTCACTCAAAAAAAGAAATCTTCAAGTACATAGAGGAAACAGAGTTGAGGCAGTGTGCAACAGCTGAAGGTGTTGCTAATATCAGAAAAATTTCTTGTAATCTTTGGGGCTTAAACTGTAGACTCAAGCTTGTAGGGAAATGGCCTTTATAAAGTGTATTGCCCACCTGAAATATGGGTGTACACACACACACACACATAGACACACACACACACAGTGACTTCAATAAGAGAAGTCAAAATTTGACATCTTACAGTGATTGTGTGTATACGTAGAATTACTACAAAACACAGCAAGTTGAAGATTACATTATCTGTGACTTTGAAGCTCAAATTTATGTTTTTCCCATGAGTTGTAAACCCTCTTTTCTGTCTACCATAATTCCCCCACCCAAGACATGTGAAACTGCAAGAGAAAACAACTAAAGGTAGAAGTGAGTTTACATTGAAAACATTTCACAGATACATGAGTAATGGAACTACCATGAGGGAGAGTCAGCCGAGAAGCAAAAATGATATGAAAGGGCTATTGGTTTTGGTTTTTGTTTATTTGGTTTTCCTTGCAGTATTATGAGAGAACACAAGGTCTTGGCATTGAAATTGTTTTTGTAAAGCAGAAGAGTAGGAAGGAGGAAACAGAAAGCAAAACAGGTACATGATTTTATGAGCCAATTAGAATTCTTAGGTTAAAAAACCATGGATGTTTAAAATAAAAACAGAATTTCTGTGAACAATTTGAACAGAAGACTTGATAGAGCTGAAGAAATAGTGAATTGCTGTATTAAGCTGAGAAAATCACACAGAATGTAAAATAGCACCATTTTGAAATTTACCAAAAGTCCAATCTGTTTTCAATTTGAATTATCTCACTTAATAAAATTGTGACACCGAGCATATAATGACTTAGATGTCCACATTTTCACTCATTAGATGATTAAAATTTCACTGTCATTTTAATTAAATCAAATGGTATTTGTAAATGTGATATAAAGCATTATCATTATGATTATAAACAATGTGATTGTTAAAAATAGTATCATATCCTGATTCAGTTTCTCATTCTTTATAGATCTCCTTCCTCCTCACCAAAGTTACATCTTTTCAGTCTTTTAGAATCAATGGATAGACTTATGTCTTTAGTTTTTAAGCAATACCAAATATTCTAGATTTTGTTTTTTAAAAGATGATCTATTTTTAATAAATTTTTTGCCTACCTTAGCTCATAGAGAACATTTTAAATTTTTCATCACCACTTCTGTTGTCAGAGTTGTTCATCTCTTTCAAAAGACACTAGTTTATGAGGAGGAAGCTGAAAATGCTTAGTCAAGTTGACTTTGTACAGATAGTAGAATATGAGTAGTAGAAGGTAGAAACAATACAGGCACATTTTCCAAATTTTATTTTTTGAAAATGCTTTTTCATGTACAAACTGCTCAGGCAAAAGTCAGTTTTCTGAATTTAAACATTTAATATTGAATGTTCAATGAACATGAACACATTAAATTGTCTGGAGAAAACCCTGCAGTATAAAGATACTTAAAAAATTTAGTCCAACATTTTGCAAACAAGTTGACCACTGCCTATTCTATAAAATACTCATTTAACACCTTCACTTGTTCACATTAGTAACTCCTGACTTGGAGTCTCTCCCTGCAAGTACTGACACCCTCTCACTATATCTCACACAGTTTCATTTCCATATTTTGTTGTACATGCCATTTGACTTCCAGGCCTTTGGAGTTGCCTTCATAGCCTAAAGTGCACAGTGCAGTGCTGCACACCGCCCTGACCTTCCTGCAGATTTTAGACAGTATTGGAAGCAGTCTTACGTCAAATGCTTCCTTAGCATGGAGACCACCTATCAGGTCCAAAAAGCTCCTGTGGTCTGTAGGTGACTAAAAGCATAGAGGCTTAAAAAGTTTCCCAGATAAGTGAGCCAGGAACAGCCAGTCTTTTTCATTTGGTTCAACTTGAAAAAGACACATGAAAAAACTAAAATTTACATGTATATATATATGCTTTAGAGAGGCGACATCCAAATCCAATGCAATGGTCTACCTTCATTTCCTCCAATAGCAACCTTCTACCACTAGCAAGTTCATTACTAAGTCTCAGGATCCTCTCCTGTGAGAAAAGAATGACACTTATGTCTCAGAGGTTTGGGTGAGGCTTTCATGTAGTACAATGTATCATTTTTCCAGATAATCAATGGTTTTTAAAAGCAGGAGCTATAATTCATTTAAATTTCACAGAGACATGTGATTTTTATATAAATGATGAAATGATATATACCACTGCTTTCATATACCAGTGTCTTTTTTATTACATAGGTTTACTATCTCAGAGTTTCCATGGGTCCAGATCCAGGCACATCTTTTCTAGGTCTTTTCCAAGTCTGTATCAAGGTGCTTCCTGGAGTCTTCAATTCCAAGCTCCTTCAGTTGCTAGCAGACTTATTTCCTGTTAAGTTAGAAATTACCCTCAATTGCTTGTCGACATGGCAGTCTCCTTTGGACAGGAGACCTCAGTAAAGTTAGCAAGGCAGAGGCAATAGCAAGACTCTCCTAATAAAAGTTGTTATAAGTTAGAAATGACATAATCATGGAAGTGACTTCCTAGCTAGGGGATCTTTGCCATATTATATTAGCTAAAAGCAAATGAAGCTTTTTTCCATACTCCCAGGATGAGATTATATATGGTAAGACTATCCAGAAAATAGGACCATTTTAGAGTCTGTCACTGATGAGATCAAGTCACATGATGACTTTATTTGTATTTTTCCCTTTTTTCACCATGCTCTTTCGCACTTTCTCTTACCATGTCCCTCTACCTACCACACCTTTATTTCTACTCTCTCATGATCCACTTAATCAAGCTGATTTGTACAGCCTCATACCTTGTTTCAACCAAACATAGATAAATAGATAAGTAAATATGTATAATATGTGTATGTTTGTATATATACATATATATATTTCATTTTAAAATGAGATCATATTATACTTCCATTTTGTATACTTATTATACATAGCAAAACATCATGCAAATTACCACAGTTAATAACCCTGATCCTAAGTTAAATGATGTGCTGTAGTATTCAAAATAGTCAACTATTCCTGTTACTAACTGAAATTCAATTAGGTACGACTTTTTCTGTTTTGGCAAAAAAAAAAAAAAGATGTGCTAAAGATCCTTGTACACATATACCTGCCTATTGATGCATTTGTTTCTCTGGGATATGTTCCCAGAGGGGAATGTCTGGGTCAAAGAATATTTTTAACTTAATAGATTTTGCCAGATTGCTTTCCAAAAGAGCTATAACAATGCACATTTCCATGAGTAATATATTAAAATACCTCTTTCCTCTGTATCCCTGCCAGCAATAGGTGTTATTGCTCTGCTTGATGCTTGCCAGTCTGATGGGCATAAAGGGATAACTCATTATGTTAATTTGCATTCACTGATGATTGGTGAGGTTGCATGTCTTAATGTTTGTTGGCCATTTGGAATTGCCTTTCTGTGCATTGCTCCTTTATAATCATTGCTAGTATTTCTATTGGGATGTTGGAACGGGCTCTTTATACAAAATGGATGATAACTCATATCATTTATATTTTCTCCCATATCCATCATTGGTTTCTATTCATTTTATTTATAGAGTCTTTTCACATACAAAGGTTTTAAATTTTTAAATATTCTGTAAATTATAAGGTTTTAATTTACATTAATCCCAGAAAATATATGGAATGTCCTAAGTATTCCTTTTCTGATGTTTCATTTTTTATTTTTCTAGATTTAATCTTTAACCTTATAATGTTATCTTGTTTTTTGAGTAAGACAAGAACTGACCATATTTTCTTCTCCAGAGATAGGCAATTATACTAGTTCTACTTGTAAATATTTATGCCTTCTTACTGGTTCAGATACAGTATTGCTATTACTGTGTATTAAGTTTTCATTTTTCTTCAGACATAGTTCTTGATTTTCCATGGCATTTTACTAATCTATATGTCTATTTATATGTCAATACTAAGATGAACTAATTTGAATGGCTATTTTGAAAAGGTTTTTATGTAAGTCAACTTCTCCTTTTCTGGTTTCTATGCACCTTTCTAAGTATTTCACATCTTATCTACTTTTAGGATCATTTTATCTAGTTTCAAAAAGGAACATATTGGTATTGTGATTGATATTATATTAAATGATACATTGATTTTAGAATAGCTGACATTTTTATGAAATTTATCAACTATTGCATGTCTATTTTTGGTCAGATTAAGTTATATCCTTTAAGACAATTTTGTGGAAATTTTATTTATTAAAGTTTTTATTACTTTCTGGTGTTTATTTCTAAGATTTGTTTGAACTGTTTTTGTAATTGTGTGTATAATTTTTGTTCTACTGCAGTTTCTAGGTGCTTATTGTTATAGTAGCAAAAAACTTTTCTTTTTAAATTTTATCATGTATCATATTACCTTAGCAAATTCTCTTATTAATTGAAGGAGAAATACTTGTTTGAATTACAGAACTTGGGCTTTCTATGAACAGAGGCCTGTCAAAGAAATGTATGTGCACTTCAGAAAATGAAAATCTTTTATAAATATTTTAATATTTAAATTTACTGAGACATCATGAGATAGATACATGTTACCTTTGGCCTCTAACAATGACAAGAGATACTCAAAGTGGTGGTCAATAACTTCCAGACATTTATTAGTACAGTGAACTGTTGCTTGGGTAACCTTGGTCATTTAGATTGCTATACATGCATTTTCAATTTCTTCTCAAAGGACCAGCATTGTGGTGGATTTTTGATGATATACAACATTCTCTGGGGTTCAAATTAGAGGGGTAATACCATCAGTTGAAAAAGCACCATACAACTTTTCTTTTCCTGAGTTGCGTGTACATTTTTTTGAAGGTCTCTGTATAAGCAATTTTATTTATAATGAAAACATTTATCGCTAGTTTCCTTATATTTATATTATTTTAATTTGTTTTTACTCCATTTCTAAAACTTCTTAGAAAATATTGGCTAATTTTTATAGTTCATTAAATTGAAATGGTTTCAAAAGGATTAGTGATTGAATTTAACATTTATTTTTGATTACTGGTAAATTTAATTAATATATTTTAAACTTATTTTATTGGGATAACTACTGATTTTATCATTTGAGTTCCTTGAAGAAACTACTTTTTGATATACTTTCATGAAATTTATTAATTAATATTTTATTTATTTTTTGAGTGTATTTTCATTTAAAAGTCTTGATTTTCTTTATCTGATAATCATTTACCTTAATAAAAAGTTTTATTGAGATGCAACTTATATAGTATAAAGTTCATCCCTTTTAAATATATACAGTTATTCCATGACTTCTAATAAATTTGCAAAGGTACAATGGTCATCACTATCCAATTTTTAAACATTTCCATTGCCTCAAAAAAGTTTCCTTGTGCTCAAGTAAAGCAAATAATTGTACCCACCCCTAACTCCAAGCAAAACCTAATCTACTTTCTATGTCTACTGATTTGTTTTCTACTAAGACTTTTATAAATAAACTATAGATTATATAATCTTTTTGTCTTGCTTTTTCATTTCCCATTTTGTTTTTGAGACAGTTTCTCACTGTGTGTTTCAGGTTGGCCTTCAACTTCAGTATAGCATGGGCTGGCCTCAAACCACAGAGATCCTCTTGTCTTGGCCTCCCAAGTGCTGGGATTACAGGTGTGCACCACCATGCCTGGCTGACATATTTTTGAGGTCATATATTTTGTGGCATGTATTGTTATTTCATTCCTTTTATTGTGGAATTCATTTCTTTATAGTGAAATATTTGGTTTTGGAAATTAAAGTCAGAATTTAAAATGACTTAGTAAATTCAAATGATCTTCGCAGTGACATGAAAAAGTTTTATAGTATTGAAATTATATTTCCCTAACAGGATAAGAAAGAAGCCTTGGTGACTTTTTCCATGTTAAATATGCAGTTGCTTTCCCATAGCTTTCATAGTAATTGATCAACTTAAGTTTTCATTTTTCCTGGATCAATTTTAATAATTTATATTTTACAAGGAAATAATACATTTTTTCTAGGACTTCAAAGGTTTGACATGCATCTTCTTATCTTTTGAATCTGTTGCTTGTGTATTTGCGATAATGTGTCTTTACAATCCTTAATCTTATACTTCACTTTATTT
>RJWT010037581.1:0-13029 GCA_004365215.1 Cuniculus paca | reverse complement strand
GTAAGAAGCACTTTATGACGTATTTATTACAACCAATTTATAAAGGTAATACAATGGAGCTTCACACATCTATGTCAAAGACCTTTTTTTTTTTTTTACTTTGAAAAACATTTGCTTGTATTATCTACCTAGACTTGAGATTTTACATCTTAAAGTCAATTGTATTGTGGGCCACGTGGGCTGCAGTGAAATAAATTCAGGATATAAATTCAAAGAGCATAATTAAATACTAAAAATTGAAAACGCTATTTATAAAAATATACATTTTAAGCCGGGCGTGGTGGCTCATGCCTGTAATCTCAGCACTCGGGAGGCTGAGACAGGCGGATCATTGTGAGTTCGAGACCAGCCTGGGCTACAAAGTGAGCTCAAGGCCAGCCTGAAGGCATAGTGAGACCCTGTCTCAAAAACAGGGCTGGGGATCTAGCTCAGCGGTCTAAGCGCCTGCCCGGCAAGCGCAAGGCCGTGAGTTCAATCCCCAGTGCCGCAAAAAAAAAAAAAAAAAAAATATATATATATATATATACATTTTAATCTTCCAAAGTAATTTTCTAGGATCCCCTTTTACCTCAAGAAGGGAAACTGCTCTGATTAAGGTACCCAATCATAACATCTGCCAATCACACACAGGACGACTCTGTGTAAAGGAGTCAGTGACAATGGGGAAGAAACCCTAGAGATCAACATGAATTGAAGGAAAAGAAATGAGTTGGAGAGACATTATGTAGGCTGAAGAGGTATCCTGGAGGAAGACGCTGCTTCTGTGGCTCATCAAGAGTGAACGCTTTGAGCCAGCAACTAACTGTATGTGTTTGGAGGAATACAAGGCTACCAGCTGGAACACAAGATTTCTGTAGGGGACAGATGGACACCCGTGCAATGGCCTAGACAGCCAGGCTGAGAAATTTGGACCAGGTCCTAATATCAATAGAAATTGCTGAAGAGTTTTTGGCTTTGGAGGAAATTTTTATTTTAGGAACATTACTCTAACAGGGCTACAAAAACTATTTCAAAGTAAAATAACTGATACTGTTTTTATGTTTTACCATGAAAATGAGAAAGAAGATTTCTATGGTAAGCTTTAAGAAAAATAAAAGAAATAACTACTTACATTACCAATTATTTACCAAGAATGGGAGGGGTCACGTTGAAATCACGGCACTTACTGTCATTTCATCCTTGCTTTCCATACTTTTAATCATTCAGGGTGGGGTCCCAAATCTTTGTTTGCAATCGTTAATGTTGAGTTGTATGTTTCCACTAATTTAGAATAATTACTCAATTTCTACCTTAAACCATATATTACCCCCCTTCCAATTTTTAATATTTGGAGGGTTTTTTCAGGGGTTTGTAACAAAGGAGGCTAGCGTGACCCCTGACAAAGCTCCTCCTATTCCTCATAACTATGTGCAATTTCAGGGGCAGTTCCCTGCTGCTGAGCATGGTGGAGGAAACCCTCAGGTTCAACACCCATCCTGACAGATTGTGTGAGGAGACGTTCCCTGCCCGCCAGGGAACCAGGCAGCCACTGGCTTCCAGACATCTAGCCCAGTCCAACACTTGGATGTGGAAGGTTTGAACACTTTATGGTGCTGGTGAAAACCAGAAAGAAAAGATGTCATTTCAAATATATCACAAGATTTCTATCCTGTAAAAACTGAAGAGTGGGAGTTAGCTTTGGGGCAGACTGTTCTGGAAAACAGAAAAAAAGATCAATTATAAATATGGAGACACAAAATAAGGAAACACTCATGAATATCTTATTTGGATTATTTCATGCGGTGCTTACAAAAAAACATCAGGGGATATATGTTATTATCCCTATTTTGCTAATGGGAAAACTGAGGCCAGATTGATTAGGTTAAACGCCCAAATTCCGATGATTAGTCATTGGCATCAGATCCAAACCTGTCTGCTTCATGTCAAAGTCAAAATCTTTAACTGTCATTCTCAACTTTCAGATAAGAGCTTTCTTTGCAGAAATATGTTTTAATGATTTCTTTAGACTAAACTACGACTATAAGTCATTATGTGTTTTTATGGATGTGTGAGTGTTTAATTATGACAATATGAAAGACAAACGTGCTTTCTGAGAAACTTAGAAAGATGTGCGTTGCATTTTGTGCCACCTCAGGGTCATGTGACAAGATGAATCACAGAGCCAGGAAGAGAACCAGTCTTCCATTGTCCATCAGGAGCCCTGCTTTCCAGGCCTGGGGAGGAACTGGCAGTCGGTCGACAATTGCAGAGAGAAGGAGAAGAGAAAGGATAGGGGGAAACTCTGTTATCCGAAGCATATGGACTATTACTAGGTGAGGTGAGGATGTCTTGTGCTTCCTACCCCAAAGATGTAGTACTAAAATAAACATTTGTCCAGAAGTCTGCAGGTTATCAAATTTTTTCTAGTCTCTCTAAACAAGCAAAATGCTTACAACCCTGGCTGACCAGTCCCCAATCTCTCTCCCTTCCCAACACCACACTCTGTCACTTTCAGCTGTCAGTGACACACAGCCCTTGTGGCTCTTGTCTTTCCATATCACTTTATCTTTTTTTCAGTTTATGCTGTTTGTTGTTTTCGTTGCTAAAATTCAGTTCCTTGTGGTGCATATTCCCCTTCTATCTTTTCTCCACTCTCCCTGAACCCAAATCCTGCCCCATAAAAAAAACCCAGAAGCTGAACTGAGAAAGACAAAATTCCCTTCAGCGAATGTGAAAGGAGGAAAAACTCTGAACACTCACACATTAGTACAGTTTTATTTATATGAAATAACTGGTGAAAATGCTGCTGAAATTGGAATTATTCATGGTGACATATCATCTGTAAGTCTCCTCCCACCTCCACTTCTCCATTAAGAAGTCCCCAGCAAAACTAGGCTTTCCTTTTCCCCCACAAAAAGAACAAAACTTGGAGAAAAATTATGAAATGACAAGGAGATGACAAATGAAGTCCTGTACCCAATCTGAATCCACACCTGCTCAGAGCTGGATGTCTGAGAACACCACATTCGCCTTCTGCAAGTCCCGATGTTCTCATCTGTGAAACTGGAATCTAGACAACCACTGAACAAAGATTTATTAAATACCCCTTATATGCCATGCACATTTTCGGTTCTGAGGATAGATAGTGAACAAGGCAGAAAAAAAATCCCTGCCTTCATAAATATATATCCTGTATATGTATTCCACTGGGATGGCAACGGCCAACACTTACTTCTTAGGTTATTGTGAGCAATAGATGAGATAGTGATAATAATAGTCATTATGGCCTGTCACTCCCTTCATATGTTGACATCATAACCATGAAAATGATATTATTGCGGGTCAGGCCTTTGGGGAGGTGATCAGCTCAGGAGGGCACAGCCCTCATTTATAGGAACCCAGGTAGTTGCTTTGCCCTCCGACCTAGTGAGGACACACGGAGAAGGTGCCATCTGTGAACTGGGAAACAGATCCTCCCCACATACTAAATATGACAACATCCTGAATTTGGACCTTCAGCCTCCAGAACTATGGGAAGTAGATTTCTGTTGTTTATAAGCTCTCTAGCTTATGATATTTTGTTATAGCTGTCTGAAAGGACATAATAGCAAATGCATCATATGCCAGGAATGATTTTAAGTATTGTATTTGGCACATGCCTTATCTCAAGTGTTTTCTAGTTTATTTTTTCTGTGCTGTGTAGTCCTTTGGGAATCAAGGGGTCCCCTAAACTTGGTGACAGAATATAGGCTTTAAATGCGTGAAATAGAATATGTGAGACAACAGGAAAAACAAAATATACTGAGACAGCAGCCAAACAATAAAAAGTGATAATGAAGTGCTCCTTTTTATACATCAAATAATAATATCTAGTGACATTCACTAACATAAATTTGAAAAACTAATGAGCCTAGATATAATTAAACTTCAGCATTCAATAAAATATGAAGTTCGCATTCGAGTTCACAAGCATTCAGAACCCTAACCACCAGTATGCGGCCTCAGGGTAAATCAAATCCTCATTTTACCTAAGAAGGTTGTTATTATCATTATTTGCATTTTTTATCAAAGAAGCAACTGAGGCACCTAGAGGTTCATTAATTTGCCCAAAATCAATAATCTATGGAGCCAATACCTTCACCAATTGCCGAGTCCAGTGCAGCACTTGAAAAACTCCTAGGGAAAGATCATGAAGAAATGAAGGCAAGAATGAAAACGCAGAAAGCTGAGGTCAGGTGGAACTCCCTTCTTTTTTCCACCTCTCTTGGTGGAGAAAAGAACCACCCAACGACTGCAGTGTATTTATTTTATACACTCAGCAGGTTGATGTCCGATGAAACCCTTCTGCCCAACAACTAGCTCACCTCTCATGCCCCGTTTTCTCAGGGCTGGTTTGCCTGGCTCACCTTGGGCACTTCTTGCTCTCAGGGCTGAAACAGCTTGCTCACGTGGCTCGCCTCAGGTGCTCTGTGTTCTCAGGGCTGGCCTTGCTCCAGCCCTGCATGTATGATCCATCCCCAGATTCAGCCACTCCCCACATTGCCTCCTTTTCTGTTTTGTAGTTGCAAGCGATGGGCTGTCAGTTGAAGTTGGAGGAGATGTGTTTGGAGAACTCTGTAGAAAATCTTCTTTCTTGTGGTTACACTTTTCTGCTGGATGTTCACGACCACGTTAAAATGAGACCTACATTAATTAAAACTGATTTTTTGTTATCAACCAAGGTCAGTTAGTCTCCTCAGTATTTACCTTGGAACCATGCATAGTACATCTCAGTTTTCTGTCAGAGTCAGCCATCTGAATGAGTCACGACCATTGCTTGACCAAGTTGCTTCCTGTGAAAGCTTGGGAAACTTTTCTCTCCTGCTTACCCTCCTTAAGCATACTGTACACCTTTGATTTCCTTACTCTGTGGTCCCACAATCTTCTGGGTCAGGAGTTTGTATAACTTATCAGAGTTGTAGGATGTCTCTAAAAAGCTTCTCTCATGTCCTAGGTCCTCACTAACCTCAGAGGACCAGGGCCAAAATATTGGCTAGGCTACTTGGTCCATCTGTCTTTCTAGTCTTTGGTCTCCAAACCTCTGCTGTTGAACATACAGAAGAGAAAGTTAGTAACGTTACATGGTAATAGGAGAAGCGAGCTTAACATTATAATTTTATCTGAATATCAAGCTTTTTGAGATACAATGTAGAACTGCTATTTCTGATTAACCATGGATGTTCTAATAGTTGAATCCCTATAGAATGTTAACAGATAACAGTTATATAATTTTACACAGAAAATTTGAAATCAAAAGCCATACATAACATTGTAGCATGACAATCATGATGACATTTTGTAACACACTTAAAATTCCACTTTGACATAGTATAACCTTTTTAATCAATCATCTCTATCAAATACATAAGAAACTTTTACATAATTTGTTGTCCTGTAATATGATGTCATTGAAGTGAGTGACATTATCTGGACTGCTTAATGTCCAAGCATCTCTAACTATAATGGCACATACATAGCACATGCATCACTTAAGTTTTTATTATTATTACTGACTAGTGATCTCATGCTGGCTTGACATGAACCTCTTACCACAAGCAGTTGGAGCACAAAAGAAAGGCAAATGTCTGAATCTGAAAGAAAAAGTCTATCACCATAAGCAATCCCTGGTTTACATCTGGGTAGACCTGCACATCTGAAGGCATGAATACATTTAATACACCATAAGATTAGTAGCAATCAATTGTCATAGCCGTATGAAAACCTTTGTTTCTTAATTTAGTTTTGTACCAGAGCATTTTTAAATCAGAAAACCTTATTGTCTAGAAAAATTAATCTTTTGATGATGACCAATGTAAACATATCACAATAATACATTTTTTGAGCCACATACTTTATGGTGTCTCCCATAAGGCTATGGAGACTATTTGGAGCTTCATATTGATGAAAAAAGGCTGGCATATAATTTTTCCCAGGCAACTGCTCCTTTATTCACCAAAGGGAGCCCTGATTAATAATTCCCCAAGCCTGAAGGATCTGTATTTAGTTACCTTAACAAATTTCTGATGACCTATAAAAAACCAATTTTGACATCATTTTGACCAGCTGACAACTCAGGTGAAAGTATGCTTTTTAAATCTATAAGCCAAAGTAAATCATAAACAAAAGGATCCAAAAATGCAAAAGAAAAAAATTGTTGAGCTCAAATAAAAAACAACTGTTTACAGAATGGACAAACAGACAAACAAACAGATGAACAGGCAGCATGACAAACAGACAAACAGAGCCACAGACAATCTGACAAACAGGCAAACATACACAGACAATCTGAAAATCAGAGTGCACTCAAGTATATTCTTGGTCAAGTTGAATTACAATAACCTTTTACAGTTTTAAAAGTTTGTAATTATAAATAGACTAATCAGAATTTTCGGTCAACCAGCAGAGATCTCTTATAAGAAAAGTTTGAAAGGAACAAAATTTTTTATCTATAATTAATTTTTTTGTATTTTATTTTGTCTAAGAATACTGATAACATTCATGTTCCTTTCTCCTACCTGGATTTTCAACTCAGTTATCTCCATGTACTCTATCATCTACTCAGACCTTCTATTCCCATTTTGGTTACTGCCTCCTGGGTATACTGGGTCGATTTTTTTAACTGGTCCCAAGTTGAGTCTAGCCCCATCCTTGACTATTGGTTGTGGTGTGGTCTCCAAAGCATCACTGCCACAGGACTGAGCATCAGTTTCTTGAAAAGTGGAACCAACTCCTTCTCAGGTCTTGGTCTGTGATGCAGCTGGACGGCACACTCTGGCACCCAGACAAGCCATTCAGCATTCTCAGGAAAGACACAAGCATACCCTTGACCCCAAATGAGTACTGGGCTGGGTCCTTTCCATTGTCCAGTATGAAGATCTTTTCAAAGGACCCTTCCTAGCTTCTTTTCCTTTACCTAATTGAATTGTCTTTTTGCTGCTGCAGTCTCATTCTAGTAGGATTTAAAAAGTTAATAGTATATACTACCAAGTGAAGTTATTATGAGGTGTGAATTTATTTTTAGGAAAGCATTTCCTTTTTTGCTTTTTAATTGAATGTTGAGCATACAGTGAGCACATTTAACAATTTCTAGACCTTGAGGGCTATAAGGAATTTCTGTGGTAAGGGAAATGTGAAAAGTTTTACAAAAAGTTTGGAAGGCAGCACTAGTATAGGCTGGGCTATTGTCAGTCTTAAGTCCCTGCAGGCAGCCTTGGACCACTGGAGGTGGGTGCCATGGGCTCTGACTCCATTGCTGACTGGTGATTGGCAGACTTCGGAGTCTCTTGGCCCACCAGGGGTAGCCATGCAGCACAGCCAGGTGAAGGTGTCAATCTCCTGCTGTCACCCACTCACCTGACCATCTAATCCCTCACCCACCAGCCCAAGAGCCACCTAGCATGGTGTGAGTGCCATGGCACAGGTGGGCGTGGGGCAGTAGTTTAAAGGCTCAGGGATTCCTGTCTGAGTTTGTGCTGCAGGAGGTGGGGCCAGCCAAACTTTTGCCCCTCTGCCCACCCATCACAGCTCTGCAGTGAAGGGCTCCCCATGAGCTGTCCATGGCACCAAGTCTGACCCACCACACTGAGCCAGGCTGGGCTGTGCCACCTCAGGGAAGCTGTCCATGCCATAGCACCCTCACTGTTTGGTGGGGCTGGGGCAGATCCCAATGGAAGGTTCCCAGAATAGGTCAGCCTTCCACATCACTTTTGGATTTGCAATCATTTGCCCAATGATATCTTCATCTACACTTTGGACAGATACTGGAAGGTTTTGTTGAAGGGACAGATAATGATTGTGCTACCCTTGCAGGTACAGCAGAGCAATTTCAAACAAAATATTCCTTGAATCTGCAGTTCAAACAAGTAACCTTGTTTTTTCCTTTTCCTCTAGGCTGTGAATGAATAACCTGAGTGATAGTTGTTGCCAAGGTAGCCCCTTGTACCTATGAGGGGACAATGTCTATATAAATCTCAGTCATCTCAAACACCATAGCCCATTGTTGGTGGGCTCCTTTATAACCTTATTTGCATTTTTAAAGGTTGATTGTTGAACAATTAAATTTCTCCTGCTCTGGACTTAATTTTAAAGTAGCACTCTAAGCCAAATCCTCTGTGATCATCTCAACGAGCATATGATCATTGAGACACTTCCTAATCCAAATCCACAAAAAAAAAAGGTAAAAGGGAATCAATAATACAACAAGCATTTCAATAGATATCTGAGGTTCTTGAGAACCTGTTTGCTCCATGTTTTACACCTGACAATGGGATCAGTATTGATGATATCAGTGGGATCAATATTGATGATATTAATACACTTCTGGGATCAATACTGATGGTATCAATGGGACCAATATTGATGATATTAATACACTTCTCTCCCTTTTGTGTGCACAATTAGAGGTGCTGTCTTACCTGCTATACAACAAGTTTCCCTGTACCCCAGGTCCCCATTTCAGGCACCAGTATGCCACTGTCCAGCACAGCTGTCAAGAAACTCACAATCCTCTCTGGGAAGATTGTGAAGAAATGAAGGCAAAAATGAAAATGCAGAAAGCTGAGGTCAAGTGGAGCTCACTCTCAGTAGAGAAAAGAACTGCCCAATTATTGCAGCGCATTTACTTGTACACTCAGCAGGTTGATGTCAGGTGAATCTCCTCTGCCTAACAACCAGCTCAGCTTGTCTCTCTCTCATGCCCCACGTTCTGAGGCTGGTTCGCCTGGCTCTCTGTGGGCACTTCACGCTCTTAGGGCTGAAACAACTTGTTCACATGTCTCCCTTCGAGTGCTCTGTGTTCTCAGAGCAAGCCTTGCTCCAGTCCTGCATGTGTGATTCATCTCCAGCTTCAGCTGCTGCCTACAACCCACAGTCTGGCTTCAAAGCCTGTGTTCTGAACCATTTTATGGTGTATGGCTTAGCACAGAATTTGCCTCACGGTTAGGTCCATAACGTGAGCTAGTAGTTGAAAGAAGGATTGTAATAAGTATAGAGGCATGAGTAGTAAAAGAAATCTAGGGAATGAGGAGTGGTTTCCTTTAATATTATAGCATTAAAGGGAAAACTCTGGTCCATGGTAATGAAGTTACCGTACAGGACATAGCAAAGCCCATCCCCCCTAAGTCACCACTTTCTATAAACGATTGCCTTTCTGGAACTTAACACCAAGGAGTGTTGGTGGATGTGATAATGTGGAGAAATGTTTGAGTCTGTGAAAATCTCACATTTATATTTCTATAATCCTATATTAATTATTGGGATTTTTCTGCCCATCTAGTAGGCACTGTCACCAAAGACCTTTAAGACATAAATCAGCACATTAGAATAAAGAAGACCACTGTTCACCTTGCAGAGCAGGGCTGCTCCAAATGAATGCAGCTCTGTTTCTCCTCACTGTCACTTGTTCATGTGAGCAGGCAGAGGGGCTGGTGTGGTGTAGTTCCTTCAGGCACCCTATAAATATTAATGGAATTGAAAGGTGCTGATAGAGTAAAGAAATGCTTCTCTAAGTAGTGACAATCAACACTTTGGGCTCAATATTAAAAGGAAAAAAAGCTAACAAAGGAGTCCAGATGATTAGAAAGGCTTTCCTGGCAGCACCAGGCTGAGACTAACTCAGCCTGATCCAATAATTTATCCTTTCCCCCACGTCAGCCTTGCGAAAGCATTTTTTAAATTGCCTGTTCACAGCATAGTCTGACTGTGATAAGTCAGGCAGTGCCTTAACATGCACCTGACCCACTGCTCCCAGCAGCAGAGTAGAAATGTGGCAGGAGGCATCATGCCACACAGTCAGGAAAAACGACAACAGGTTTACCAAATTTTTAGGTAGCCCCAACCTTTATTTGCTGGGCTGACATTCCATTAGATCCCTTAGGAGAGAAAAAGCTGCAACATTTAGATGCAAAAGAGAGCTGAAGAGCTAATGCTGCTAAGTCCAGGACTCGGCTTTGAGAATCAGCAGAATTAACTGCCAGAGGAGGATATGGTGAGGTCAGAGATGCCTGGAGACTGGATGCATTCCTTCCCAGGTCACCAACCTTTATTTGGGAAAGAACTCTGTGACCAGCTGCACCGAAAAGTACCAACGTGAACCTTCACAGGGAAACCAGATGGCTGTAAGCCGGGAGTAAAAATAGCTCATCATGCAAATAGCCCAGACTAGGCAGTCTTAAGGCTCTCAGGTTTTGATTTCAACTTGCCAAGAAGTTAATAAATAAATAAATAAATAAATAGTTTTAACTAAACTGTGGGAAGCTACTTTAGAAAGAGAGATTAAAAGTACATATATTCCACCTTCTACCTGCCCTTTTCAAATTCGCTTCATTATTAGCAGTGAAAGAATGAAAAAAATTTGCCTTCCAAAAATATTTTGTTTTTCTTTTTTTGTTTGACCATTACAAGAAAAACTGGCACAACAGCATAGCCTTCAAAGGAATGTCTTTGGGTTGGGTGTAGCTCAGTAGTAGAGTACTTGCCTAGTTTGAACAATGCCCAGCATGGCAAAAAACAAACAAACAACCCAACCTCTTCCATTTACAGAGTAGTAACAATAGTTGGATAATGAGAGAAATGAAAGCCTGTGAGTTTTTCTTTATTTTTTAAAAATTTTATTAATACATGTTTGCAGTCCATGCTGATTCCATCCATGATGGGGAGTTGGTACGTGTACATAACATATCTTAATTCTTTTTGTTTCCTCTTTCTCCTTCCTCTCCCTTCTTAAAGACCTACATTTATAGACTTATCCGAGTCCTGATTTATTCATTTCATTACTTATTTTACAGCAGTTGTTTAATCTATCTCCCTTCATTCCTGTGAAGCTTCTATTTTTACCCATTGGAATGAATCATGGTCAGACCATTTAGGGACATGTTTAGAACATGAATTTTCAAGTCAAGAACCAATTGAAATTTTGATTTCCAAACCAGAGCCTTGAAGCAGAGCACACAAGCCACCATTGTGCTCTGACAATCTGCTTGTGTGTGTGCACTGACTGTGTCCTACAGGACAGAGGTGACTGGAAGGGTTCCATGGGCAAAAAAAAAATAACTTGGATAATAACTCCTCATAAGATAAGAAGAAACAAGTGGCATTTAACATAGGGTTCCCCCGGTGACTGACTGGTGAACAAGAAAACACTTTTGTATTTTTCAGCTGTTGAAATTGAAGCAAACTTCTAGCTACATCCAATCAGCAAAGATGTTTATGTCCTCATGTACACTGTTGTGCTGTCCAGAGAACCATGAATGCTTTTCTTATTTGCCTTAAACTTCTAGTGCTTCATTAATATAACAGAATCTTAACACCTAGCTAATAAAAATCTCAGCTCTGATGGATTTAATTTTGAATTTTTAAAAGATAAAATCTATTCAGAACCTTTACCAGCTTGCAAAGGTTCTGTGTTCAAATTCACATTTGAAAAAATAAAGAATGACTTCTCTTTAATATCTAAAACTATCTTTTATAGTTCTTAAGTGACTCCCTTGAAACTGAATATTTACCCCAACAGTCTCTCTTCCTTGGTTGTGTCAAGGTTTAACTATGGACAGGATGGTCTGGAAAGGTAGCTCAATGGCATAGCAATTGCCTAGCATGTCCAAGTTTGATCTCCTAGACCACAAAATAAATTTTAAAAAATAAACACAGTGGCCGGGCATGGTGACACATATCCGTAATTCTACCACTTGGGAGGCTGAAGCAGGAGAATCACTGAGAGTTTAAACCCAGCCTGGGCTACATAGTGAGCTCAAGGCCAGGCCAAACTATACAGCAAGATCCTGTCTCAAAATTAATAAACAAACAAACAAACATGGCAAGGATGAGACATTGTAAGCTCTACCATGAAACAAACCTACTGGAAATTAAATTGACAAACCCTAATTAAACTTCAGGCATATAATCTGATAACATTCACAGTCTCTACCCACCCACTCCAGGTGTCAGGAGTTTTGTCACAGTTAACTAGTAAATACTTTTATTTTAACTAGCAATCAACTTTTTTGATTGAAGGTTGATTTTCAGTGCTTGATATCACATAAAGAGTCACCATGAAGTTCAACGTTTTTGTGACCTCAAACTGTAGCAAAACTCCCAAAAGCCACTTCAGTGACTCTTCACACATGCACAGGAAGAGCCTATGTCTCCACTGTCTGAGGACCTGCAGAAGGAGAGCATTTGCTTGGTGCCCATATGTGGAACAGCAAGGTGCAGGTGGCTGAAGGACATCCAAAGGTCACCAAGTCGGCAAGGTGGTCCACGTGTGTGGAAAGTAATGCATTAACCACAGTGCACAGACACAACTAAAGCCAAGGCACAGGTGTCCATGAGGGAGAAGGTGATTACCAGGAGAGAAATGGGCGAAAAACAAGAAAATTTCTTGAATGCAAAGCCAAGTCACCACAGTTGGAGAGAGAAAGACAAACATGAGGGAGAACTTTCTAAGAAATGCAGGCATGCACGCGCCCAGCTGTGCAATACATTTAACTGTAGATTTCCACTTTCACGATATCCCTGGACATCTCATTGCCACCTGCTTTTTTTGTTTTGTTTTGTTTTGTTTATTTTGAAAAGAATACAACCAAACAAAACAAAACAGAGTAAAGTCAATCAAAACAGAGCAATGAACATGGAACATGACTTTGAAACAGTGTAAAAAAAAGAAAAAAAACAAAAAACAAAGCAATCAATAAGGCTACCATAATGGCTCTTGTTATCTGCAGTATACCTGCCCATACCATCAGGGATAAGTAAAATTAAACAAAATACAACAAACTAAAACAGTAGAAACAAAACAAAACAAAACATAATAAAACAAAACAAAGCAGAACAATGTAAGCAATATAGAATTTCAAGATATTAGCAAAACAACATTGGCTACCATAATAGTTGTTATCTTCAGAATAGTTGCCTACACCTTCAGACATATTACAATCAAACCACACAGAATAGAGTAAAATCAATCAAAACAAACAATGAAAGCCATACAGGGTTTCTAAGCAAGATAAGTAGACA
>RJWT010037580.1:0-13028 GCA_004365215.1 Cuniculus paca | reverse complement strand
GGTGGGGGCGTTTTCTGCTACAGCTCCCATCGGAATTCAAACCCACAGAAAGGTTGCAGGCTGAATGGGTCTGGTCACAGCCTCATGGCCAGAAACCAATCTGAACTCTAGGGGCAGTAAAGGTGCAGGCTGGCTGAAATGACTTACACCACCGTAAAGCTACTGCCAGATTGCTGGGATACATCAACATGGATCTGGACTCTGTCTCCACATGTTGTCTACTAGTGACAGCAGAGAAAATCCTGGAAGTGGACTTTTCTCTTTCTTTTCTCCCTTTTTTTTCCTTCATTGTTTGATTTTGTATGAGTGTGAATGTGGTTTCTAGCTTCTTTGTAGTTGTTGTTCTGTTCTGTTCTTCCTATTTTTTCCTTCTCTCTTTCCCTCCTGTCTTCTGCACCAGTTTCCCAAAGTTTACATGATCCTCCCTTATCCTCCAGCCTTGCTTTTAATCTCTTTCTCTTCTCCTATTTCTCTATTTCTTTCCACATCCCTTTTAAATTTTCTCCCATGAGGTTAAAATCAGCATACTGAGTACTTATTTCCAGCATATAATTTTCTGGTTTGTTTAAGATTTTGTTGTATAACCACAAATCAAGTTCACGCAGTAAAGGGGCAAAGGAATGCTTATCTCAGTTTGTCATTTTCTATGCTGTGCTTGTTGCTATTGTTATTGTGGATTGTGCCACTTTAGACAAAGTGACATAATTGTTCTGTTCCTCCTTGTATATCAAGACTGACATTGCCTAAGTGTCACAGAACACAGTGGCCAGTGCCAAGAACAAGGAAATGGGCCAGGTAGGCGGCAACCTCTCATCCCCTCAAATTGAAGAGGTAGGATCTTGCAACAGACTCAAAACCCAAAAACCTCTGAGTAGTCATACTGTGGCAAAACTGAGTCCAGGAAAGGAATGACACTCAAGGCAGTCCAGAGACAGTGAACAGCTTTATTTTACACTGGTGCTCCCGACTGGAATAGCTTCCAAAAAAAGCCAGGCAGTAAGTGTCCATGAGCCAGCATTTTTATGTGAGGCATATGCAGGGGTTGCAAAGGCAGGACAGGACAGGACATCCTGGCAATTCTCCTGATTAGCTATCAGGATGACATCATCAGTTACAGGGTTAGATTAATGACTATCAGTTACAAGGCTTGATTACTGTTCACAAAGCTGGGTACAATCAAGTATCCTGCATGTTCGATTAAGCTCTCGTAGTTACAGGGGTGAAGATAGTAATTATAAAACCATGAAGCAATTACAGAGCTAGGCAGTTTCAAAAGAACAATGTTTTAAAAAGAAGAAGTTCTGTTGTGCAGTTTTTCCTTTTCAGCCATTTGCAAGGGTTTTAAATACTGGTGATAAATCAGTTCACCACAGGCAACTTACAAGCATCCACTCAGTTATTAAACTAAAAAAAAGAAAGAGTATGAAAAGATACTTAAACAAATTGCAACCCCAGACATCCAGCTCACCAAAGGCAGACTAAAGCAGTGAGGTAAGACAATCTGAAAACCACCTCTCTGGCCTCTTTGAAGTGGTAACAACAAAGCAAATGAATGAAGTTCTAGAAAAACTCAAATCAGAAGTAATTTCTCAGATAACTACAGGAATGGGAACCACAATGAAAAACATGCTTAGTGATGCTAGAGCACATAGGTAAAAAAATAGAGGAGCTTAAGAAAATGATATAAACCATGAATGCCCTACACAGGAAATAAATGCAATCCACAAAAGATTCAAGCTGATATCTAGAAAAATTAAAATCACATTGAAAGTATTTGCAGCAGAACGAGCCAATGTGAGGTCAGAATCTCAGATATAGAAGACAGTTATGTTAGCAATCCTAAATAGAAAGATTTGTTAAAAATAGCCAGGGACCATGGAAAATCAATTTGGCAGCTGCTAGATAATGCAAAGAAGAATAACATAGGATTGATTGCAGTCAGTGAAAAAACCAGGAGACAGTAAAAATGATATAAAAAACATGATTACAGATGCCATGGCATAAAAAGTCTTTGGAAGGAAAAAGATTTTGATATATAGATAAGTGAGGCACATAGAACTCCAATTAACCAAGTTCAAAGAAAAAAATCTATAGCCAGGCATATCATAGTCACCATTTCAGAAATTCGACACAAGAATATAATATTAAAAGCTGTTGGAGAAAAGAAATCACCTATAAAGGAAAACCCATCAGAATCACAACCAACTTCTCAACACAAAGTTAACACTCAAAAATCAATAGTCTTCCTGTACACAAATAGCATTCACTGAGAAAGAAATTAGGGAAACAACACTTTTCACAATAGCATAAAAAAAAAAAAAAGAAATACCTTAAAGTCAATCTAACAAAGGAAGTAAAAGATCTCTACACTGAAAACTGCAATGCTCTGAAAAAGGAGATTGAAGGAGAATATCAGAAAGTGGAAAGATATCCCCTGCTCTTTTTTTTATTTTAAAGAAAATAGGACAAAACAAAACAAAACAGAATGAAAAAAGTGAAAGAAAACAGAATAGAGTCAAACATAATATAGCATTTCAAAACAGAACACTGCAAGCTATACAGGTTTTCAAAACATAACAACAGGAGATTAACAATGGTTACCCTAGTGTCTCTTGCTTTCTTCAAAATGGTTGTTCTTACATTTACAGACAATAGACTCAAACAAAACAAAGTGTTATAAATCCAGATAAAAGAGAATAGCATTACAGTTATTCAAGTCGGGTAACACAAAATGAGCAATGGCTACTGTAGTGTCTCATTTTTCAAAAGAGCTGTTCCTATCTTCTTGCTTATTGCTTTCAAATAGTAGGAAAGGGACTTAAACCAATCATATCAAAGAATAAAAGCACCATTGGATTTCAGAACCATTTCTCCATATTTATCAGGAATTTTGTATCTTATTGAGTCTTTCAGTTTCTTACACTAGGGAGACAATGCGGTGTTTACACATGTGTGTTTGGTTTATTTCACTTATGAGTATGGTCTCAAGGCGCATCCATTTACCTATAAAAGCCTCCTTGTGGTCATTTTTTATAGCTGAATAATACTACATTGTATAAAAGTACCACATCTTCTTTAACCATTCCTCAATTGATGGGCATTTGGGTTGTTTCCAAGATTTGGCTATTACAAATTGTGCTGCTATAAACACGGGTGCACATATGTCACTGTGGTATGATGATTTCACTTCTTCTGGGAATATACCCTGAAGCGGAATAGCTGGGTCAAATGGGACTTCCAGTCCTAGCTTTTTGAGAAACCTCCAGACTGACCTCCACAGTGGTTACACCAGTCTGCACTCCCACCAACAGTGGAGAAGGGTTCCCTTTTCCCCACAGCCTCTCCAGCATTTATCGTTGGTGGTTTTCTTGATCCTGGCCATTCATTCTGGAGTGAGATGAAATCTCAGAGTTGTTTTAATTTGCATTTCTCTAATGACCAATGATGCTGAGCATTTTTTCATGTATTTATTTGCCATTCGTATTTGCTCAGCTGAGAAGTGTGTTTTCATCTCAGATGCCCATTTCTGGATTGGGTCTCTGAATTTCGAGGGCCTGATATTTTTTAATTCTTTATATGTTCTAGATAGAAGACCTTTGTCTGAAGGGCAGTTGATTAAAATTTTTTCCCAATTTGTGGGTTTTCTTCTCACTCTGTTGGAGATTTCTTTTGACATGCAAAAACCTTTTAACAAGACAAGATCCCAGTTGTTGATTCTGGGAAGTGTTTCCTGTGTAGTTTGACTTTTGTTCATGAATTCTCCACCTACCCCTATGTTTTCAAGATTTCTACCTACTTTGTTTTCCAGCAGATTTAGTGTTTCTGCTTAATGTTTAGATCTTTGAACTATTTTGACTTTAGTTTAGTGTATGGTGATAGGCTAGGGTCTAATTTTAGTTTTTGGCATATGGCAAGCCAGTTTTTCCAGCACCATTTATTGAAGAAGCTATCTTTCTTCCAGTGAACATGTTTGGCCCCTTTGTCAAAGATAAGGTGGCTGAGTGTGTTTGTATTTGGGGTTGTATCTTCTAATCTATTCCATTGATCCTCAGGTCTGTTTTGATTCCAGTACCATGCTGATTTGATCACAGTAGCTTTGTAGTATAATTTCAAGTCTGGGGTTGTGATGCCTCCTGTCCTGCCCTTGCTGCCCAGAAGTGCCTTTGCTCTTCTAGGTCTTTTGTGGTTCCAGATGAATTTTAAGAATGATTTCTCTAGATCTGTGAGGTATGCTAATGGTATTTGGGTGGGAATTGCATTAAATCTGTATAATAATTTTGGGAGAATGGCCATTTTCACTATGTTTGTTCTTCCTATCCACAAGCATGGAATGTCTTTCCATTTTCTGAGATCCTCTTCGATTTCTTTTTTCAGAGTACTGTAATTTTCATTGAATAGATCTTTTGCTTCCTTTGTTAGGGTAGTTCCTAAGTATTTCATTGTTTTGGATGCTATTGTAAAGGGTGTGGTTTCTCTTATTTCTCTCTCAGTGCATTTGTTGTTTGTGTACAGGAATGTGACTGATTTCTGAGTATTGACTTTGTATCCAGCTACATTACTGAATTTGGTTATGACATCCAGAAATCTTTCTATGGACTTTTGTGGGTCTTCTATGTAGAGTATCATGTCATCTGCAAATAGTGATAACTTAACTTCTTCTATTCCTATTCTCATTCCTTTTATTTCTGTCTCTTGTCTAATTGCTCTGGCTAATGATTCCAGCACTATATTGAATAGGAGTGGTGAAAGTGGATGTCCTTGTCTTGTTCCTGATTTTAGAGTGAAAGCTTTCAGTTTTTGACCATTTAATGTGATACTGGCTGTTGGTTTGTCATAGATGGCTTTTATCAGATTGAGGTAAAGACCATCTATTCCAATTTCCTGTAGGGTTCTTATCATGAAAGCGTGTTGGACTTTATCAAAAGCTTTTTCTGCATTTATTGAGATGACCATGTGGTTCTTATCTTTGGCTCTATTGATATGGTGTATTACATTTATTGATTTGCGTATGTTGAACCATCCTTGCATTCCTGGGATGAATCCCACTTGGTCATGGTGTATAGTCTTCTTGATGACTTGCTGGATTCTGTTTGCCAGTATTTTATTGAGGATTTTTACATCTATGTTCATTAGAGAGGTTGGCCTGTAGTTCTCTTTCTTGGTTGGGTCTTTCTCTGGTTTTGGTATTAGGGTAATACTGGCTTCCAGGAATGATTTAGGGAGACTTCCTTCCCTTTCAATTTCATTGAAGAGTTTGAGGAGTGTTGACATTAAGTCTTCCTTGAATTTCTTGTAGAACTCAGCTGTGAATCCATCAGGACCTGGACTTTTCTTGGTTGGTAATGTTCTAATTACCTTTTCAATTTCATTAACTGAAATTGGATTATTCTGTAGTTTTACATCTTCTTGGTCCAGTTTTGGTAATTGATATGTTACTAGAAATCTGTCCATTTCTTTGGTGTTATTGAACCTATGAGAGTAAAGATTTTCAAAATAGGAATTGATGATCTTCTGTATTTCCACAGGGTCTGTAGTGATTTCACCCTTTTCATTCCTTATTGGATGAATTTGAGTTTTCTCTTTCCTTTTTTTAATAAGATTGGCTAGTGGCTTATCAATTTTATTTACTCTTTCAAAGAACCAGCTCTTTGGATATCCCCTGCTCTTGGGTAGAAAAAACAAGTATAGTGAAAATGGCCATACTTCCAAAACTGTTATAAAGATCTAAAGCAATTTTGATCAAAATTCCAACAGCACATCTCTCAGAATTATTTAAAAAAATCATAAAATTCATTTGGAACCAGAAGAGACCTAGAAGAGCAAAAACAATTCTGGGATACAAAAGCGAGGCAGATGGCATCACAATCCCTGACTGTGAACTGTACTACAAATCTAGTGTAATAGAAACAGCATGGTACTGGCAAAAAAGCAGACCTGAGGATCAGTGGAACACATTAGAAGATGCAGAAACAACTCTGGACATACTTAGCCATCTTATCTTTGACAAAGGTACCAAACACATTCACTGGAAGAAAGATAGCCTCTTTAATAAATGGTGCTGGAAAAACTGGCTTTGCACATGCTGGAGATTAAAATTGAACTGATATATTTCACCATGCACTAAACTAAAATCAAATCATGTTGTCTTGGTTACTTTTTTCTTGTTGCTGAGACAAAATACCTGATGCTCAAAATGAAGGAAGAAAAGATTTATTTCTTAAAGTTTTTGGAGGTTTCAGTCCATACTCAGTTGGCACCACAACAGGGAGGTGTGGCTGAGGGGCAGCCATTCATGGCAGCCTCAAGCGGCAAGAGTGAACAGGGCAAAAGAGAAGAATATGCCTTCTTCCCTCCCTTATACAGTATGCTGACTCCATCCCTGGGCAGGTGCAGCACTCACACTGTTAATTCCAGTGCTAGACAAGGAAGCAACCACAAACCCCAGACTCAGCCTCTTCCATGACCACATGTGGCTTGGGGGGGCACCTAGACACAAACTGTAACAGATGTAAATATTAAAACAGAAAGATTAAATCTGCTGCAAAATATAATTGGTAGAACTTTTGAAGACATTGGTGTAGGCAAGGACTTTATGAATAAAACCATGATCACACAAGGACTATCACAAAGAATCAACCACTGGGACCTCATCTTATTAATAATCTTTTGCACAGTAAGAGAAAACATCAACAGAGTGAAGAGACAACCCACAGTTGGTAAAAAAAATTTGCCAGCTATTACTCAGACAAAGGATTACTATCAAGAAAATGGAAAGATCTCAAAACAAAACAAAAAACAAAAAAATGGGCCTCCAAATTTAAAGACCCAATCCAAAAATGGGCATCTGAGATGAATACACACTTCTCAGATGAAGAAGTGCAAACAGGAAATAAATATACAAAAAAGTGTTCAACATCACTGGTCATTTTAGAGATGCAAATTAAAACAACACTGAGATTCCATCTCACCCCTGAAAGAATGGCTATTATCAAAAAAATCAACCAATAACAAATGCTTGTAAAGATGTGGGAGAAAGGAACCCTTCTCTATTGTTGGTGGAAGTGTAGACTGGAGCAACCACTGTGGAAGTCAGTGTGGAGAGTCTTCAAAATCTAGAACTAAAAGTCCCATCTGACCCAGATATTCTCATTCTGGGTATCTTCTCAAAAGAATTAAAGGCATCATACTATAGCAATATATGCACTCCCTTGTTTATAGCAGCTTAGTTTGTAATAGCCAAATCTTGCAAACAGTCAAATGACCATTAAGTGAGGAAAGGATAAAGAAAATGTGGGGTTTTTTTTATACAATGGAGTACTACCTTGCCATAAAAAAGGACAAAAATGTGTATTAGGTATTGTGTAACAGGAAGAAACCATTCAAATGAGGAGGGGATTGAGGGAGGAGGGGGAGGGGAAAAGGAAAGAAGGAAAAAGTAAAAACAGTGAGAAAAGAAGGAAAAAATGCAAACAAAGCTTTGTAATTGGGGAGGGGAAGAGAGGATGAAGAGAGAGTAGGGGAATGGGAGAAAAAGAATCAAGTTAAATCCTGTACAGGTACAAATTCTCTATGATGAATGTGATCATTATGTGTATCAAAAATATACTAATAAAATCTGATTGAGGAAAAAAAAAGAAAATGGAGGCGCAAACAATGAAGGAGCTGTGGGGGGAATAGGCCGTCCTGCTACAGTTTTATGGAATCCTGCCTTGTTGTGGAACCCTGCTCCCCAACTCCCACGAAGCTGTGCACTCAGGCCCATGGCTTCTGATGAACTAGAGGAAGAGCATGGCTCAGGCCCATTTACCCCAGCAGCAGGACACATCCCAGGCAGGTGCTTCTGTGCCCCTGCGGCACCAGGAAGGAGTAAGGCAGAAGTCCTTCAGCTCTGGGTGGCCTGGAGAGCAGACCAAGCTGGGGTCCTCTTTCCTCCAGGTGGGCTGATCTTAACATCCATCCAACAGCCCCAATGGCCCGGGCAAGTGTCTTCCGTCTTTGCATGGAGGACACCAGGAGAGAACGAACGGGAGCCCCAGGGCTGAAAAGTAAAGGAGGCCGAATAGGATGGCAGTGCAATGGCTGTGAAAACTAAATTGCTTTTGATATCATACACCAGAAAAGCAGGCCCAGACACCTGCTCAGTCCAAACAGGGTAACTGCCTGGTTGTGAGTCTTAACAAGATTGCTAAAATGTTTGCTGTACAGGAAGGTATTGTTCCTAGCAAAAACAAAAAATCTGGAAAATTATGACCTGGGAATAAGAAAAGCCCACTCCAACCAGATGCAAAACCCTATGGGGAGTTGGGGTGAAGTGTTGAATTCCATGTCTGAAGGCAGGCATCATAGATTAGTTAAAAATTTAGTGTAATATCCTTGCTCACTTAAATTTTGCATACGACATCATAGGCAACTTTTATGTACCTAGACTGCTTAATATTAATACATGTTTCACATATTGTTCTTAATTTTTTGTAAAACATGATTTTATTTTTGATGATTTTAAAATAGAATCTAGCTTAGTATCTTTGGTATTATTTAAATTTATCCCACCATTTTAATAAAATATTTATTCACTTCTCTATATTTTCAGTCTCTTCTCCATTTACATTTAAACTTACTCTATCTCAATATCATCTCTCTGTGTTTATGCATATGCACTTTTTACTTTCCAAATAACCAATTTACTGAGCAGCATTTTTAGTTAAATTTCCTTTATTCTACTGAACTAGAATTTTACTATTATCATTCAGTTCATTCTTAATTTACCAAATGAATGCATAGTAACTTTCCGGGCTATGAAAATAGTCCCTGTGGGCTGGGATTTAGTTCAGCAGTATAAGCGCCTGCCTGGCAAGCACGAGGTCATGAGTTCAATCCCGGATAGAAAAAAAAAAAAAAGAAAGAAAATAGTCCCTGCGTGGCATTTTTAAAGAAACGCAACAATAAAATGGTTGGGACATAATTTAATACAATTGATACATTTACTACAGTCTCCCCAGAAATATTGAATTGGATTTTGTTTCAAACACCAGGGAAAATGATTTGAAACTCTTTAAAAATGTCTACTTCCTCAAAAAATCTCACTCTAGAACATCCTCACCCACCAGTTTCCTTACTACCAGCTCCCCAGAGAAGCGCCTCAGAGACCGAGTAGAAATGCCCGTCTCCTGGCTCCTCCCACCTCGCCGGCCACTTCCCCGGAGCTGCCCTGTCCTCCACGATCTGGATGGACTCAGGACAGCGTGGTTGGGCGTGTCCTGCACGAAGCAGTGGGTGGCATAATCCGAGACATGAACGCTTCTTAGAAATAAGCTTCTCTCTCCTATCCCTTTTAGAGGCGTAGCACTTTCCTGGAAATAAGAGTAAATACATTTCTCAGTCAGTTTCACTCCACATTTGTCCGATTTGGGAGCAGTGTGGACATGATTTAATTGTTTAGCTTTATCATTTGTAAAGATCAATTAGAGCAAATTCCTCAGTTTTATTTATATATATTTCTCTACACTTGTTCCTGAAAAAAGTAGAGGAATCTTATTAAAAATTCTGTTATTGTTAGGTTAAAGCATTACCACATCTATGTATTGTGCCTGGTAAATTGACCCAATTGCATGCTCCAGAGTACGATGTCTTTTTTTCCTTATCACACTTCTGTCCTTAGGTAAACTTCTTCCATGTTTGGTAAAGTTTTTTGTTTTGGTATTTCATACAGTTCCTGTTCTTAAGAATGAAGTTTTTCTGGAGCACGTTTAATGCCTTATTCTGCCAGAGACAAGTGACAAGCTGTCCCGCTCATTGGCCGGAGAGGAAACTACTTCATGGTTCAATTTAAACACAACTGATGTGAACCACTTTTTTCCCCCCACGCCACATGCTGTATCTGGTTCTGCTTTGATCTAGCAATCACTTCCTTTAGCCAAGGCAACCCTTTCCCTCCTCCAAGAACTGGCGTGTGATAAAAGTTTTTGCTGTGTCCCCTGGTTACAGTTCTCTCTCTCTTTCTTTTTTCAGATTTCATCTTTTCAGTCAGTTCTGTGAAAACATCCTAAACACTACCGAAGGCACAAATCAGTATTTTTTCTTCCATTATTTAAAAAATGGGATTCACAAACATTTGTAAGAAGCTCGTGTAATCTGAGTGGTGATCTTGAATAAAAAACAACTCTAGGCAATCATATTGTTGATGTAGACTGCTTATAAGTATATTCAAAAATTACTTTCTATTCAGGATAAGAATTGTATGCAGGTTTTATAAATGACTATAGGCACATGCTGATTTAAAAAAAAAATCAGTCTGGTCAAACTTTCTTTTTGCCAGAAGCAATGATCTTGAGAGCCCAAATTAAAAATTTTGTAAAAGGGAAAATTCTTGAATTTTAAAAATGCCCCTGAAATTTGTCTTTAAATGGGGGTAAAAATATGAAAGAACAAAAAAAATATGAAAGAACACGTGAGGCTTTCTTAAAGATCTTTAGATACTTTGTGAGCTCACTTCAAAAATAGGTGATGTACTGAAAGAGAAGTTTCAGTGTAGCTGCAAAAATCTTTAAATACGCAGCAAGGGGAAGAACGATCTTGGACCCGAAGTGTTACTCCCTGCATGTGTCATGTGTCTGCTCCTCTCAGTTGTCATAATTGTGTCTGTAATTCCCTCCTGAGTCATGGTCACAGCCAGCCTGGCTGCCGCTATCGTCTCTGGATCGTCCATTTCCTTAGTGGTGTCCCCCAGGCCGACTGTCGTACCTCTGTTCCCACAGCCCTGGTCCCCAAACCCCTGGAGCAGCTGTGTCAGTGTCCATGAGGTCCCAAAGCCCCCCTCCGCTGGTGCCCCTGGGGGACTTGCCCATGTGATCCACGCAGACCTGGTAGCCATCCAGGGACTCTCCGTTCGTGGCTCTCACGGTGTCTGGGGTTTGCTGTGGGTTGGTGAAGGAGAGGAAGCCAAAACCCTCGGATCTTGGAGTATCCAGGTCCTTGTCAACAACCACCTCAGAGACTGACGAAGCTGTTGAAGTGGTCTTCCAGCGCCTGCTCCTGGGTATTGAAGTTGACCCTGCAGAGAAAGCGCTTCCCTCCTTCAGGAGAAGTGAAATCAAACCCTGGAAATTGCAAAGGAAAAAGGCTGCAGCGTTGGCAGGCTCTGAGGAGCAGGGAGAACAGGGCTTACTGCTCCTCTTAGCCTGAGCAATAGGTTACTACTTTTAATGTACTGATTTCTTTTTTAAAAAATTTTTTATTTTAAAGATAGTAAAACCCAACAAAACAAAACAATAAATTCAGTCAAAACACAGCAGTGAAATTGGTACAGAACATCAAAGCAGGGTAATGGGAAAAGAACAATGGCTACTATAGTGTATCTTGTTATCTTTATAGTAGTTTTCCATTCCATTGGTTATAGCAAAATCAGACCAAAACAAAACAGAATAAAACCAATCAAAATAGAATACTGAGTAAAGAAAAAAATTAATAAGAATAAAACAAAACAGTGAGAACATTATTAGACTTTAAAAACAAGACAGAAAAAAAAACTCCCTATTTACCATATTGCATACCGTTATCCTTCCTATACATGCTCAGACTGTCAACCCCATGCCTGTAAATTCAACCTAACAATACAATCCTTCAGGTGCTTTTTGTGCCTCAGTTGCTATTAGCTCAGGTTGACCTCCAAACCAGCTGGTGGCTTATGGGGTGAGAGGGTTTGGTGATTTTCAGTCTGCATGCTGGTAGGCTTACAGGAGACACTGACCTTTTCTCTTCCTGGGTCCCACATGGTCTGCGCAGCTTATCAGAAAGGCTGGCTAGTTGGATCCTTGATTGGCTCCTCCAGGTCCCAGCCTGGCTGACTCTCGGGAGTTTTGTACTAATTTCTTATTGAATCAAAACAAAAACCTTTTTTCTCAGATTCTTATACTTAATTTTTCATTGGTCTGTTTTGTGATATTGGGTTAATTTTGATTCACTAAATATTTTAGGCCAATGAGAACGTAGGTAGCTACAATTTTGAAGTAAAATCAGTAGAAGAGCACAGGACAGAATCTAGACTTGAACATAACTTTAAAAAAGTAGTCTTTCACGATAATTAAAATAAATTTTATCATTAAATAAAATTTATGAGAGGCTGTTGTTTTGGATTGAGCTCCTACACTAGACGCAAGGCCAGAATGGAGTCACTCATGATAGATGACACATAATCAAACTGAACTTTAAAACGGGCCAGTCTAAAAGAAGAGAGGTTCACAGCAACCAGTCGGGAGGGGCGCAGTTTATCTGAACTGATAGAGTAAGGAAATCCTTTCTGTTTTAATTCTGTAAGGAAAGTGACTTTGAGGTGACTGTTTCTGCTTCTTCAGCCCTTTGCTGCCCCACAGCCCACTGCCCCTGGTCAGCTTGCTGTTTTCTCTCTGTTTTATGTATGGGATGCTGACTGATTAGTTAAACCTAATAAAAACAAGTTAGATCTTTTAAAACTTGATTTGCTGAACTTTTGTTTTTAACTGGACCATCATCAGAACCAGGCTTAGATATAATATAGATGTTGGAACATTTAAAGAACAATTATTAATATGCTAGCATATCTATCATTCCACTTACTGTTACTATAAGGAATGTCTTAGACTGGCTAACTATGAACACAAAAGGATAATTTTGGCTCTTGCTTCTGGAGGCTGGGAGGTCCACCAGCCTGGCACTGGCGAAGGCTCCATGCTGCCTCTATTCATGGTGGAGAACAGAAAGACAAGGAGATGCAGGCCAAAGGTAAAACAGGAGAGGTAGCCTTGCTTTATAAAAACCCACTCTCACCATAACTAATCCAGCCCCCTGAGAGTGAGAGGTCATTGCTGTGTGTGTGTTGGTCAGCTTTTTGTTGCAGAGACCAATACTTGAGATAACAAGGGAGGAAAGATTTATTTTGGCCCACATTTCCAAGTTTGTGGTTAGGTTGGACCCATGGCGAGGTGGATGCATTTGGTGGAAGAAACCTGTTTATCCCTGGCAGCCTGAGTAGCAAAGAGAGAGAGAGAAAGGTG
>RJWT010037579.1:0-13029 GCA_004365215.1 Cuniculus paca | reverse complement strand
ACTGGGAATCAACCCAGGGCCTTGTGTATACTGGGCAACTGCTCTATCACTGAGCTACATGCCCAGCCCAAGTTAAGTATATTATTATTTTTGTCTCTATTTTCTAGAAGGAAACAAGCTTAAAAAAATATTATGAAAACAAATGAAGTTTTACAACTTCCCAGAAGACATATGCTTTTCAAATTTTCCACTCACCTTCAATTATCATCATGCCCTCTTCATTATGAGATCTTGTTAGAAGTGTAAATTGTATTGTAAAGAGATGCTTCAGTTCTGCCTTCAAGAAACTTACTATCTGACAAATGGCATCTGAAATAGAGATATTCTTTAATTTCCAGTTACAGGAAAAAATTTATATTAAAGTTGGAAAATATTATGCTCATTGTATTTGATCCTCTGCTATATTCAACTGTGTTGAGAAGTCACTTGTTTCTGGCTATTGTCATTTTGGCAGTAAGTAGTTCGGGGAGTAGAGTAAAAAATCTATGCAATTCCTCTTTGAAATGTTGGTTAAAGCAGCACAGTTAAAGATCACTTTCACAAAAGAGGGAAGGAAGGAAACCAAAATTTTGGATCAGTTGACTTAACCAGGTGTTCAGTGATGCAAGGAATGCTGCTAGATATAACTTACTTGTTTCTGAGCAATATGTCCAAAATTACATGTGATGCCAACTATATATTACCTCTTGGAAACTGTGAACATCTTTTCAAAATTTTCTATCTTTTTCAGAATTTATGTAATTTTCTTCATTGACTTAAATAAATAATAAGCCAAAATATACATTTGGAAAACATTGTGCAAGAGGTAATTTCTTAAAAAATTCTTTATTGGCTTTTACATAACACTATGTTACATTTTGAAATTCAAAGAATAAAGATTATTCTGAAGGTCACATCAAATTGAAAGAATAATAGGTTCTCTTCCAAATTAGCAGTTCATATCTTGTACTCACATTTTTTAAATCTGTAATATACTATTTTATACTCCTCTGCCATACACCAGTAGTTTTCATAAACTAAGTCCTACTTCACTTATTTTTAAAGACAAATGTTTTCTTAGTGTCTACAAATGTGTGCTAACTGTAGTCCCTCAGACATTCATTAGAGTTTAGAGTTTGCACTTAAGGAGCACAATGCCATTGTAAATGAAAATGACCAGTAGCCAAAGGGAACATATAATTGTTTGTAATTAAACAAAAGTGATGCTGAGTTAATCAGATTCACTTCTTAATATACTTTAAAGCATTGCTGTCTTGTCAAAATGAAGACTTTAGTTTTCTGTGTCTTTGGAATTTTTCTTAATTGGTAATGAAAACTTAGCAAATTACACCACTAAGATTCTTTAACCTACTTAAGTACAATAAATAAGCAAAGTGTGTTTTGATCAAAGTTTTCACTGGAGTATCCATTTAACTTTTCACCAGTTTTATAATTAACAGTTTGCACAGGCATTAGCCTATTTACAGCATTTGCTCTGGAATGCCCTATTTCGTGGCACTCATCTTTTTGAATTACAACACAAGCACTCTGAAACACTACATCTTTCCCTTGGTAACGAATCATTCATCTGGAACACCATTGGTTTGATAAAAATTCTTATGAGGGAAAGAACTTTCACTATAATTTTATGCAAATTTTTCTTTTAATTAAAGACAAATCCGAGTTAAATGAAAGAACTGGAAATGTTGGCAGGTCGGCTATAATAAAGGGATTGTCATGATTTTTACTGCAAGTCATGTTTCTAGAACCTGTAGAACATTATCAGGTTTGAGTGGACTAATTCTTAGTTTTTCTAAGCCTAAAAAACTTATCAGGATTTTCTCTGAAAAAGGAAAAAAAGTCACAATGATAAGAAAATCTAAAGTTATGTCAAACAAATTACATTTTAGTTATTAGTGGCTAGTTTGTAAATATCAAAGATCCACTTATTGTAGTGCTGGGAGCTGCATTTGCATGCTGATGAAATGCAAGTGGATGGCTGTGAACTATAGGGTTATCTCTAGTGCAGCAGTGGGGAGCTCCAGAATCAGACAGTTGAGCATCTGACCGACTCAAGAGTCCAAGCTGCAGACCTCTTCTATTCACTTTCTTTACAACAATTAAAATATGCAAAGTGATAATTTTCCTTAAGTAGCCTTAAATGTGCGATCTATTTAAATGTGAAGAAAATTGCCTGAAGCTTCTGGTGTGAGGGACAAAAAAGAATAAATTATGCAAATAGCAGAAAAGGACTCTACCACTTGAACGCCTAATTTTCCTGTAATAAGCATACTGTTTCATTTAATTTTTTGCCTCTTATTAAAAGTGACAGTTCTTTTGCACTGTCTGATGGTTATATCTGACACAAGCTAGGGGAATGACTGCTAGACTAAATGCTAAAGCATTTTGGTAGCTTTTTTAGATGATGGTTACATTCACAAAGTAATTATGCACTGAAGAGTAGAGAAATAAGGTTTAATTACACAGTAATCGCTTCTGATGGACACGGCAGAAGTGTGAACACCGCCAGACTGCAATCCATCAATGACAAACCCCTGGCCACTTTTAATTCCTCCTCATTTGCATCATAACCTCCGCACCAAGTTGCACAAATGCTGTTAAATGTTAATAGGAGCTGTCTCTCCACTCAAAATGAATGCTTAAGCTGTTTCATTTTTTTTCTCCTCCACCTCAGACCTTCAAAACCAGCTCCTCTCTGAGAGCAGGCATTAAGCACAGAGCATGGTGCGTGGTCACTGTTGTGCTAATTGGGAGCAACACTTAAAGTTTTATCTCTCAAGCGCTAATAATGCACACTGCTGACAAACCAGTGAATAAGTAATGTACTTGGAGGAGAGGGGAGAAGAAAGGCATGCCTAGAATGAAAAATGCAGTTGGGACTGCTGTTCAGTGACTAGCTATTTGATTAGGCCCTGTAGTCATATTTAATCCAGATCCTTAGGGAACATAGACAAAATTACATCTTCATCTCATCAAACATTCAGCCATATTTAAGTATTCAGCTGATCAAGCTTTTATTGTTTCTCTTGCAGCAACATGGAGACAATGTTGTCCTGCATTCTTCATTCCAGAAGCTGGAAGAGGAAAAACCCTGTGAGCCCTGGGCTTGCTTTTTATAGGGCCCACCGTGGCTAGGGAATCCCAGTAGAAGAAGAATAAAATCATTTTTGTTACTATGCTCTCATGTTTGAGTTGATAAAACCTCTAGTCTTCAGTTCTATTTGTACAGTCTTTAATACTCAATCTCATTTTTCCCATTTAAAAAAAAAATTTCTTCCCTCCACCTGGTCTTTAAACCCAGTCTATTTTCTGGGACAGGTCTACATCATTAAACCGCAGATGGTTCTTTTTCTATTAAGCAGCAGGTATCATTCTTGTCCTGACAGGAGGAGTCTCCACCTGCTGCCGGCCCACCAATACTTCCAGCTGACTGCTTTGCAGAACAGGAAAGGTAATTTGTAAGCAGTATGCTAAGTTTAACAGTGGACTCTAAGAAGTGACAAAAGAGCCATTTTCTGCATGAAGATTGAGAATTATCAACACCTTTCGGTGCATAATAGTTAAGCCTTTATCACTTGAGGAGCTGCTGATAAGGTTAAGAACACTAGACAAACTGCTCATTAGTGGAAAGGTTTGCCTTTTACATTAAAGACTGCTGGGTACTGAAGTTCCTCCAGTGAGCAATACATCCCTGGCATTTGAAAAGAATGAGCTGATCAGTGTACATAAATGAATATGGAAAAGGAGACCTGGAATGTTCTAATAATATTAGTGAGGTTTTCTCAAGCTTAGGAAATCATAAGCCTGTGAAGTGTGTTCAAAAGCAGTATGATCTGGTAGGTAAGGCCCTAGATTAGAAGTCATATGACCTGTACTCCCTCTTGCATTTTACCTCTGACAATCTGTATGACTGTGGTTAAGTAATTCACACTTGAAAAACTAAAACATTTTCTAAGGGGATTCAAATGTGGAATATCAGGATTCATTAGGTTGGATCAGTAAATAATGTGAATCAGTTTTAAATTATCTCATATACTAATTGACATATTGATGATAAACATACAAGAGAAAAGATTAAATAGAACCCAGTCATTCACTTTTTGCTAGTGAACTGGACTAGAAATTATACACTAAAATTTATTCATTCATTTTCAAAGTCCTTGTGTGAGCAGAGGAATGAGACTGATATTTCTACATACCTGCTCTATAGATTTCATATAAATAAATGGCAAATAATTTTTAGGGAGTTATCACATGAACTTCTTATAATTTAAACCTATTAATGATCATATAAGGCAGGTAATGCTAGCCTAATTTAAAGATGAAGAAACAAAAGCTCAGAGTTTAAGTCAATTAAAGTAGGACACATATGCTTAAGTAGCTCCAGTGAGTTTGAATCCAAGTCTGTCTGATTTTAAAGGTTCCGTGTTTCACTGTATCTTGAGGTTGAATTCTGTTTGTACAGAGAGTAACAACCCAAAATGAATCTGCTTGTTTCTTTCCCTCTCTGCCTGTATGACTTTAGTCCAATTCATCAATCTCTCTTTCTTTTGCCTACTTAACATGTTTATAAAATCCCATAAGGGAGACCAAGGCTTAACTTCTATTACATTAGAAACAGCTTAGCCTACTGATGCTATCAGGCCAATACTGAAGAGCTGTCCTTAGAAACAAGGTTTTCTACTTAATTTGTTGAGATTGAGCATAACATTTAAAAACCGCTCCCATTTGTAGAACTCTGAGGTATATCAGTGGAGAAATTCTTATCACCTCTCAATAAAATATGTTGTGGGCAATGTTCTTTTCAGACATAGGCTTACCTACACATCACTGTAAGTACGTTAGGGCACAACTGAGGTAGTGTTCTGGCCTATACCAAAATCACATTGGTTCCACAAGTACGTGTTTAGAAACTTGTTTCCTTCTTCAGTAGCCATTCTTCCCCTCCAGGAGAAGGAAAGCCAATGAAGAAAAGAGGAGAGAAAGGGCAAAAGCTTTCAGCACCAGTTCTTCATTGCTAGACGAAGTTGCAGAAGGAAGGGATGAAGATTTAGAAGGACTGAAAAGAAGACAGGAGAATGGGGAAACAAGAAAGTATATTATGCACAGGCACAAATTCTCCGGGAGGGATGTGATCACTATGTATGTCAAAAGTGTACCAATAAAATTAACTTTTAAAAAGAAAGATTTAGAGAGATTTCCAGAAACCACTGATGAAGGAAGAGGGTGCAACAACTGAATTCACTGTGCTGGCAGAAACAAATAAAAGTTGAGGATGCATACATACTGAAAGAAAAAGAACAAAATTATATTGTGCTTTTTCTTATACTATTCCTCTTTCAAGTACCTACATTTTAATGTAAGTATCTCAGCCAGCTTCCTTACAAGACTATCTCAGGTACTTCTGATATATGGCAAACTACTTGAATCACAGTCTCAGAACCTAAAACATATCCTGCAAGAATTAGCACAGGTCCTCAACCCAGGTATCTATACTGATGATTCCATGTTTCAGGATCTGTCAGTAGTAATCAGGTAATCACTCTATTTTCTTTTCTTTTGAACTACTGCTTTAATAGACTTAAAACTAATTTTTCCTCCTTCAGTGAAAGGTGTGCTACCAGCCCATGGGTTAACCATTTACAGATTTGTTTCACAGAGATTTTGCATGATCATGTAGTTAATATGATTCTAATTGTATGTCCATGTCTGTCTCCACTGCCAGACTGTATGCTCCTTTAAGTCAGTGCATCTCTTATTCTGTGTTCCCAGTGTACAGTAGCATAGTACCTTGAGCTCTTCAGGACCCCAAAACTATAAAGCATCTTTCAAAGAAGGGGTGGGAAGCAAAGAGCAAGAAACAATGCTAAAGGATTGCTTATTAAATTACAGTGGAAGAAAGAGAAAGTATATGAAGGTTCACTGGAAACTGGAGCTCTAATATTTTTAGGAAGAGCAATCAGCGATGGAGAGAAATAGGGCTGTGGGGAATTCCTTTATGGTTAAGCTCCTTCATACCCACTGTGAGTCTTAGTGCAACTATCTGAATAGTATGGACTAAACTACACATAGAAAAAATGCAGAAATGCTGTTTTTTTTTTTGTACCAGGGATGAAACTCACGACCTTGTGCTTGCCAGTCAGGGGCTTATGCCGTTGAGCTAAATCCCCAGCCCTACATGGCAGAAATGAAGACATTTAAACAGGTTTAGCCATGAGAAAATTAACAAAGAAGATAAAAATTATGAAACTAAGTTGTTTATTGTTTTTAACATAAACAATTGACCATTGTGTAGAGCAACAATCCTGGTATCCGTCTTACTGTGCATTATATAAATTTTGAGGTTTTAAAAAAATGTGTAATTTTACATAGTCCATTGCCTATGCAGGATAATCATCCAATCATGCTTTCAAACTATAAAAAAAAATTAAGGGTACGTTTATATTCATGATTTCCAATTATAGCTGAAAATCATTTGAATACAACACCTTATATTATTAATCTGTCTATGGAGGTGATTTAGAGAATCTCTATGCAGTGTAGCAAGTCTGCTATGAAAATCTGTATGTTTTAGTTCTGTTCTCCTGTACCAACATTATAAAGGTTCCATTGTACATAGAGATCTCTGAATCAAAGGCACCGTACAAGTAGAAAGTAGTGCACGTATTATTAACCTTTCTATGCTTGTTTCCTCATCTGTAATATGGGGTTAATGATATTTCTGTACCTCACAAGAATGTTGTGCGAATTAATGTTTGTAAAGCCCTTTAAGATCCACGGATGAAAGATGCCATAAAAGTCCAAAGGTGATAATATTATAGTTATTGAAATTGGAAACAGCAGTAATGCTTGGAACTGAATATATATTTGGTTGCAAGGCACCCAATACATTATGAATTCACAGGCACTTACAGAAGCTTACTATTTCAAAATTAATGTTTTGATATATATAGAATAAATCCTTAAGAGACACTCCATATATGTTATAAGCCAAATGGACATAATTTGTTCTTAAATCGAATTTGACAAAAATATAGTATCAAAGTCCATATTATTTCCATGTTTTTTGTAAGTACTGCTGCAGAATGCACTAAGTCCACATCCAAAATTATAATGTCAGATTGTTCCACTTAGAAATAAGCCATAAATGACATGCTAAAATGTTAATGTGATTTAATGAAATAATCTGTATTTCTCTTATTACAGTTGTATTTTTCATTTACATTTGAATCTGCTCAGTTTATAAATATTAAGTACAAAATACCTAACAGCAATATTTTTGAAAACAAAAAATAATGTACTTTTATATGCCGTCACTGATTGTGTTAACTAATTTCTATGTGGATATTCAATTTTTTTCCTTAAAATTTGAAAAGAAAATTTACCATCACTAGAATACTAAAAAGGAAAGTAAGATTTCCAATACAGTAGGTATAATTTTAAAATACTCAATTATCTCATGAGACAAGATGCGATTACCTATTGAGTCATTCATCCACTTAACACTTCATCACTCATTTCACAATGTTATTTGTGCCACACAAAATGTAAAGATAAAAATTAGAGATACATTTGAGTGTACGCATGTTTATATGTGGAAAAAAACTACATAAAGACATGAAAGCCATTCCATTTTTAAACTTTATAGTTACCTGTAGAAAGTGGTTTAGGATTTGAGAAAGCATGTAAGAGCTTTCATGTTTTATTTTCCTAATTCTGTCTTAGCTGATTTTGTTAGAAAATGACTTTTTAAATCTTTGAAAGCTATAATCACTGAATAAATAAGTTTTGAAAAACAGAAATAAAAATGAAGATTGATGGGATAAAATTAAAGAAGTTAGAATTTAAATAACATGTTCAATTTATGATCAAACAGACTAAAAATAGAGGGCAAATAATTAAAGGGAGGATTCATTATCCATGAGTATAATTTGGGAGAATTAACATACACATGTGTTTTTGTTTATTCATGTCACTTCTTAGGGGCTTTTTTAGATTTAATTAGAAAGGATGCAATTTTGTCTTTTAATCCATTAGAGCACGGTTTTCAACAAGTGGAGAAAAGGTTGACTTCAAATAATAGTAGCAAACCAGTCAAGGAAAAACAACAGAGTTCACAAGTCAAGGAGTCAAACAAATGTTATATTTAGAAAGTCAAGAGCTTTGTTTTGGCTGCTTTAGAGGTTTCCCCCAGTTTATGGAAGCCTCAAGGTTACCAAGCTCAGCATCCAGAGCGCAAAGTCGTGTCAAAGTTGATTCAATATTGGAGTTCAAAGACTTAAATGTGTATTGCAGGAGAAAAATTTAAAACCTATGAGAGTATAAGTAAATTACAGTAAAAGGTCAGATGGGGCAATATATTTTCAAACAATTAATAAGCAGAGAAAACTATATTTAGAGGGAAAAAATTAAGAAGCGTTAGAATATATGAGATGTCTTATCAAAAATTAAAAATTTCTACATATTAACATTTATAAATAAGATACTCCCTAGAAAATATGAGTAATTGAACAGAGATATGATGTGACCTGATTCCATTTCTTTTATTCTAATAAATTTTTATATAAACTTTAGTTTTCCCTTTGCTCTTGATTTCTTTATTTTTTTTAAAATCTGTAAACTCCTTGGTTAATATTTGGAAACATTATAGTGTTTAAAGAGATAAAATACACTATAAATGCAGGACACTGTGATATTTCATTTAATTTTTAAAAATTTTAACAAGTTAAATACATTTATTGACTCCTTGATTTTCTTAAATTTTTCCAGAATCTCTTATAAATGAATGAATATTAGTATGTGTGTCATTTCTGATTTCTAAAAAAAAGTATTTGATTGTAATACAGAGATCAATTCCTTATGCTCATAATGAAATTAATTGTAGACTTGTGGACTTATTCATATGAAGCCAAAAAAATTGCCTGTTGTCTATTATTTTTCAAACAAGCTACCCTTCTTCCTATCTTTTTGAAGCTTTCTATTAACAAATGTATTTAAGATTTCTTATATGGAAAAAATAATGATCATTAAGTCATCCACTGATCCAAGGACATAAAAAAATAAATACCAAGATAGATCTCTCTTTCTCTGTCTTCTTCATTAACTTCTCTTTTCCTGTAGCCCTTCATTTGGTTATTTTCTTTCAAGTTCTAGACATTATTTCTCTGCCATCCTACATCTGTTTCTAGCTTCTATGACAATTTCAATCAAATATTGAACTGCCTTTTTTTTTTGGTTTTCAATGCACCAGTATTTCACTAACTTATAGATTGGCACATTATGACTTGCACCAAATTGAAAGTTTATTTTTGTAAAATTTTGTAAAATTCAATTGAAAATTTATTTTTGTAAAATTTTTATTGGAAACAGAGCCTACACTATTCTTATGTATTGCCTATGGCTTGTTTTGTACTACAGTGACAACTGAGTACTTCTCCACAAAGATACCAAAGATCACCTGGCTCTCAAAACTTAAATATATTTACCTTTTACAGAAAAAGTCTGCCAACACCTGCCCTAATCTATCAAAGAGCAAGGAAGAAGTTTTTTCTTGGGGAGGGTTGTTTTGTTAACTGCCGTATCTGTAATGCCTAGAACAGGGCTCAGCATATGTAGGTGTGTGATAAATACTTGGGAATACACAAATGAATATCCTAATATGTGCCAAATACTGAGCAAGTCTTTAAACATGCAGTATCCTTATATTTTTCTTGCAATCTTACTAAATTTTCCTTTTCAATTTTTCCCTAAATTAAATAAAAAACAATAAAAGGATTTCATAATTCCTCACTTTTTAAATCCCAAGCATGCCAATTCCTTTTCCATTTCCAACCAATGACTTCAGTACTTACCTGAAGGAAAAGAACGACAATCAGAAAAGAACCATATTATATCTCAAAAATTATGCATGGCAACCTATTTATATTTTTCCATGTATTTCCATTTTCTTGTTAAAGTGGGGTGCCATTTCTACATCCCTCAGTTAAAGCTCTCTTTCTCTACTAGCCTTAATGTCAAAACTAATCATAAATGTTTTATATTCTTGCTGTTTCTACTTACCTACTTTCTTTTACCTGCTTTCTTTTAGGCTGACTGTAAGACTTTTATTCTCACCTCTTCAATGAAAACTCACTCATTGTATCAGTCAGTGCTTACTAGAGAAACAGATTCCATGCAAGATATACAAATATATAAGAATTTACAAGACTGGTTTACAGTGACCACCCGTGGACCACTAGGGGTAATGGTGAGAGTTACCATTCCCACTTCCACCTCTTGATTCCTGGACTTGTGAATCCTGGCTATGGGATACACGATGCCATGTAGTGAATGGTGAGTCAGAGCATTAAAGAATCTTTTCCCCAGTCCTGCAAGCTATTGCCACCTAGCTGGTACTGTAACTGTGTCTTCAAAAGACCGTTTTACCTTTATCTCAATCCACCTGCTTCTGGATGATGAGAAACGTGATAGGACCAGTAATTTCCATGAGAATGAAACAACTACCTCACTTTTTTGGCTGCAAAATGTGTTTCTTGATCAAAACCAATGCTGTGTGAAATTCCATAATAGTGGCTTCTATGAATCTATGGATAGTAGTTTTGACATAAGCATTATATGCAGGGAAGGCAAATCCATACCCAGAATAAGTGTCCATGCCATTAAGGACAAAGTGCAGTCCTTTCCACTGTGGATGTGGTTCAATAAAATCAACTGCCACCAGGTTGCACGCTGATTATCCTGGGGAATGGTGTCATACTGGGGACTCAGTGTTGGTCTCTGCTGCTGTCATACTTGGCCTTCAGCAATGGCTGTAGCCGGATCGTCCTTGGTGAGTGAGAGTCCATGTTGCTGAGCCCATGCATAACCTCCTTCACTGCCACCAGGACTACTCTGTTCATAAGTCCATCAGGCAATGACTGGGTGACTGAAAGAGAGGTTTAACACTATTGAATTGATCATTTTATCTACTAGATTATCAAAGTCTGTTTTTGGTGAACTGAGGTTCACTTTTTGTGAACATTTACATAGGATACAAATATTTTTACGTCCTTTGTCCATATGGAGGTTTATCCACATAACTTTTCCCCAAATATCTTTGTCACCAATTTTCCAGTCATTTTCCTTCCAAGTTTCTAACCACACAGACAGATCATTGGCTACAGCATATATTTGTATGTCTGGTCATGTCTCCTTCCAGGCATATGTACTACAAAGTGCACTGTCTGAAATTCTGCCCTCTATGAAGATTTCCTTTCACCTCTCTCCTTCAGGAATTTCTTGGAAAGGGGCTGTAATGCTAAGGCTGTTCACTTGTGGGTGGTGCCTGCACAATGACCAGAACCATCTGTAAACCAGTCCCTGGCCTTCTCTTCCTCTGACTGATGATCATATGTTATACCCCATGAGGCCATAGGTGAATGCTAGGAAACAGAAGGCAATACAGGAGTAGAAGCCATGAGCATTTGTGGGAGTTCTCCATGTAACTTACTTGTGCCCCGGGGCCTGCTCTGGCTTGATCATGTACTTACCATTCCTATTTAATGATAGACTGTTCCCATGTACATCCAAACTTATGACTTGTTGGATCAGATAATACCCACCTCGTGACAGGCAGCTTGGGCCATATTATAACCTACTGTCCCATGGTCAAGCATTCAGATTCCTCTAAGACCCTGTAGCAGGCCAAGAGCTGTTTTTTCAAAAGGAGAGTAGTTGTCTGCAGATGATGGTAGAGCCTTGCTCCAAAATCCTGAAGGTCTCCACTCCAAACAGCATCTCTATCTGCCACTGATCCTTTCAATACTATTGGATCTGCTGGGTCCTATGGCCCCAGGGGCAGAGCAGCCTGCAATGCAGCTTGTACCCGTTGAAGAGCCTTCTCTTGTTTTGGGCCCCACTTGAAACTAGGAGCTTTCTGAATCACTTGGTAAACAGACCGAGTAGAACATCTAGGTGAGAAACGTGTTGCCTCTAAAACCCAAATAGTCCCACTAAACGTTTGTGCTTCTTTTTTGATTGTACAAGGAGCCAGATGCAACAATCTATTTTTACTTTAGAAGGGATATCTTTACATGCCTCACACCACTGGACTCCTAGAAACTTCACTCAAGTAAAGGACATTGAATTTTAGTTGCATTTAGTTTCAATCCTCCAGTTCTCAAATGCTTTACTAACAAACACAGAGAGGTTGCTACCTCCTGCTTAGTTGGTCTAATCAGCATAATATTATTAATGTAATGGACCAGTGTGATACTTTGTGGGAGAGAAAGGTGATCAAGATCCCTAAATTGTGACACAGGGCTGGAAAGTTAATATAACCCTGAAGTAGGACAAAAGAAGGTGTACTGTTGGCTTTCCCAGCTGAAAGAAAAATGCTTCTTACAGGCCTTCTCTACAGGTATGGAGAAGAAGGCATTTGCCAAATCAGTAGCTGTATACCAATACTAGACGTGTTAATCTACTCAAGCAAGGAAACCACATCTGGTACAGTAAAGGCAATCACAGCCACCACTTGATTCAGTTTACAATAACCTATCATCATTCTCCAAGTCCCATCCATCTTCTCAACAGGCCAAATGGCAGAATTGAATGCAGATCTTTCGGGGACCACCACGGCTGCCTCACTCAAGTCCTTGATAGTGACACTAATTCCTGAAATCCCTCCAGGCATACTGCTTTTGGTTTCTTATTTTACCAGTCAAAGGCAATGCTCATGGCTTCCATTTGTCTTTCCCAACCATAATAACCCTCATACTACAGGTTAAGGGGCCAATATGAAAATTCTGCCAAGTACTACGTGTGTCTATCTCAATTATTCATTTTGGAAATGACACAAGATGGATTTGAGAACGTACTGGACACACTGCGAGTCAGACCTTTGCTAAAACTCTGATCACCTAATTTCCATAGGTCCCTACTCTTACTGGAGGGCCATGGTGATGCTTTGGATCCCCTGGAATCAGTGTTAGTTCAGAACCAGTGTCCAGTAGTCCCCCAAATGTCTGTTTCCCTTCTCTCAATGTACAGTCA
>RJWT010037578.1:0-13028 GCA_004365215.1 Cuniculus paca | reverse complement strand
TGAATGGAGAGGAAAAATAGGGAGCCAATGGCAGGAAAACAGCATGGCAGAGACAATGCAGTGCAAGAGGACCTCAATGCACCAACAGAAAGAAACACAGGCAGAGTGGATCAGGAGACAGGATCCATCAATATGCTCTATACAAGAAACACATTTAACTAGAAAGAAAATTCACAGTCTGAAAGTCAAAGGAGAGAGAACAATGCCCTATGTGACAGGGAACCAGAAAAAAAAAAATAGGGGCAATTTACTCATCAACTGCAGAATGGATAAGAAAGACATGGCATTTTATGTGGTAGAAACCTACTCAGCTACAAAGGAAGATAATCTCAAGGCTCTTGTAGGTAGATGGAGGCAACTTGAGATCATGCTCATGGATGAAATGGTTTAGAGTCACATGGATGAATTTCGTGTTGTCTCCCTAGTATAACAAACTAAAGGAGTTAGTGGGATCCAAAATGCATAATACATATTGGGAAAGTCAAAGGGGAGGAATTACTTAAAACGGAAAGAAGTGGTCACTGTTAATCTATTTTCATATTGTCTTCACTGTTCTGATTAGTTTTGTTTAATTCTGATGTGTTTGATTTTATTATACTTGATGGCATGGACAGTTATTTCAAAGATAACAAAATATATAATTGCAGTCATTGAGGATGTCCAACTATCTTGTTTAGAAACCCTGTATTGCTTTGTTTTGTTTTGATTGTTTTACTCTATTCTGTACTGTTTGATTGTATTATGTCTGAAGGTGTAGGCAACTATTTTGAAGCTAACAAGAAGCATTATGGTAGTCACTGCTGTTTTAGTAGTATCTTGAAGTTCTGTATTGCTTACACTGTTTTGCTTTGTTTGTTTTGTTTTGTCTTTTTACTGGTTTTATTCTGTTCTATTGTGTTTGATTTTATTTATGCCTGATGGTATGGGCAGTTATATTGAAGATAACAAGAGGCATTATGGTAGCCATTATTGATTGCCTTTCACCCTGTTTAGAAGTCATGTACCATGTTCATTATTTTGTTGTGATTGACTATATTCTGTTTTATTTTGTTTGGTTGTATTCTTTTCAAAAAAAATAAACAAAAGTTGCTGAAAACTTGAAATTCCAAATATCATTAAGATTAACAAGCAAGTAATATTTATTGAGTTCTTACCAATACCGCACACTGGGCTAAGCATTTTATCTATTTCATTTAATTGCTTCAAAAACCTTGCAAAGTTTAAAGTAACTTGCTGGTGGTCACTCATCCAATAAGTAGAACTAATGAAATTCACACACAATTACTGGATTCTGGAGCCTGTGTTCTACATACCATTTGGGCTAGATCCTAAAAATCATCTCTTATCAGGCCCTCTAACATTTTGTATAATAGGCAGTATCTAACAGATCATTCTGGCTGCTTCTGGTTCTTAAATCAAGGAGTCTACAAATCCTTCAAATTCTGGTCTCCTAAAAACAGGAACTGTATTCATTTGTGAAAATGATTTGACAACAATTAGTGTCATTAAAAAAATTGTTAGTAACCATCTAAAATTACTTTTACAGTGAGAAAAGTCACATAGTAACATACTTTAATGTAGGATGAAACACACCTACTGTTATTCCTGATTCAGTGTGCCTGCTAAATGGGGTCATTTTATCATACTTCAGATATAAATATTCTGAGGCTCAGCTGATTTCACACAGTGCAGCAGTAGCAAAGTCAGGTTTGATTTTCTTGTAGAGTATTAAACTACCCATGATTACAGACAGAACAAGGCATCCAATGGTAGCCAGTTGGACGGTATGTTTGGCTGAACATAGTAATTAGAGAAAAGTATGACTAACATCCAAATCTAAGAGAGATGCCCAAGACTGACATTAGTAACAATCCTGCTGTGTAGCTTGAAAATGGTTTCAAACACTTAAAATAGTCTGCTACCTAAATGATGTTTTGCAGGACACAAACCTGAGTCCAAGGCTATGTGTCCAAGACACATAAAGCTAGCCTGAGGCTATCACAGGCTGTGACACCCGACAAATCGACAATCTGTTAGTCTTTAAGCTTAGCTCTGATAGCCTGCCCCGATACCTACCACAACTTACAGCATAAATGGACCTGACATGTGATCATGGACATTTGCTGTGCTAAGCAAGCCATTTTCCCCCAAATACTGATCATAAAAAGCTACACCTCAGTCTTTAATAAGGCTTCACTTTCCATAGAGGTCTGCTTCCATCTAAACTGAATGAGACTTTGATGATTTCAAAATTATATATGGCTAATGTACCTCCAATAGAGTGCACTCCCTTTGAGACTTGTTCATGTTATTTATTTCATAACCTTGGAAACTAAGGGTGAAAACTTCTCTGTGTATGGCAATAAATCACTCATGAAATCACCCTTGGATTAGCATTTTACTTTCATCACACTGAAGAAATCTACATAAGCTGTCTAATTGGAAAGCTCCTGGAAAGCAGTTTGCTTTATCTTGTTTGAAAAGACAAGCATCCCATATACACTGGTAGAGAGTGCCACCTCAAAGTTAACCAGTGGAAGAAGATGACAATCCTGGGTGGTGAACCTTTGACTTGTGTGCTTCAGTCGGCACCCAGCGCCCCCTCTGTCAGCATGCAACCCAAGCTGCCCTGGCAGCCAGGCGTCAGTAAGAACACACAAAAACATGCCAAATGCAAGCTTTTACCTTTCAGTAAAAAGGTGTTTGTATCACTGCAAGATCTGTTACTGTGTCTTAAGACAAAAGATGTTAATATATGAATTGTTTTTTCTAAACTAAAACCTCAGTATTCAGGTTTAATTGTTGCATTGGCACTTTGCGATAAATAAATGGGGTTTTGGGTTGCAGTTTGGACACTTTTTTTTTTTGTGCCAAGGATCGAACTCACGAGCTCGCACTTGCCAGGCAGGTGCTTATCCCCAGCCTGGACACTCTTCTTTAAAGGTTCACCACCAATGTGCCAGAGGATATACATGATACATATTTAATTTATATAAATTCCCTGTTATAGACAATCTTTCGAATTAACATTTTTAAAATTATGTTTAGTTTATGTATCATATGCTACCAAACATTATTCACTTACATTACTGAGCAGTGTTTTACAAAATCCAAATATAATGTAATTTATAGGCTATTATAGAATTTTTAAAGGCACTCTGAATATAATTTTTGTCTTATGCACTAACTTTATAATCAATCTACAAGTTAGCTGTGACACTTCAGTATAGAAATTATTAAAAGGCTGGTTTTTTTGTTGTTGTTTTTTGTTTCTTTGGTCTTTTTGAGACAGGGTGTCACTATGCAGTTCAGGCTGACCTTTAACTAACTCTGAAGCCCAGGCTGACTTGGAACTGCAGGGCTTCTCCTTCCTCAGCCTCCTGATCCTCCTGCCTCAGACTTCTGAGTCCTGGGATTGTAGGCATGCATCACCATGCCCAGCCTAAGGCTGATATAATCAACAATTGCAGGGAGAGTAGGCTTATCATAGATCTCAACATGTCAAGAGTTGTAAAACTTTGGAGAGTATCTGGAGTGTATACCATAAGCAAAGGTGTCTTAATTAAAGACAGATGGCCCCAGTTAATTATATAGAAACACACAAAAAAGGGAGTAACAATTTATTATCTAATAATAGCTTGGAAGAAAGTCTTTAAAACATTCCCTAAAGTTCAATTTGGTTTCCTAATCATAAAAGTCTACTTAGCAGAAAGAAAGAGCTCTCTCCTGTATGTGTATCCATCACAGATCAATTATACATTTACATAAGTCTGACTTGTGGTTTATGTTTTCCAAGCTCTGTCACCAGATTATAAACTCACTAAGGATAAGAACTAAGCATTTTCCACCTTATATTCACTGAAGTACTTGTGCTGAGTGGTGAGAAATGAGAAATAGCAGATGAACTTTCCCCATTTTTTGGAGAGAAATAGGTAGTATTCTCGTGATGAATTAAAAAGTGACTTACTAGTTTATAAATAAATCTCTTAGGAGGAGAACACAGGGAACAAAGTTTCTATTAAGTTCCTGTAAATCAACTACATATTATTCCAGTGCACATCAATGGCATTTTAAGATAAGCTAACCCTCTTAGTATAATAAGAGAGTTAGCTTATCTGAGTTTTTAATTTATCTTATGACATACAAGTAGAAATAAGAATGTAGGTTTATTTTTGCTTATTATTGTACAAAAATGTAACTCTACTTCTTGAGTGGTTTATAAGACATATAAATATACCAAAGAAAAACAGTCTGTATATAATCTGGAGATTTAAAATTAGAATAAAAAATGGAAAAAATAATTAATTAGTCCCTAATGGCAAAAATCCCACCTTGAAAGTCCCAGCATATCTTTATAATGTGGGTACAGTTACCAGGTTGACATTTTGAGTAAGAAAAGTAATTATTTGTGATTGGCTCATCACTGAAGTTTCATTCAAAAAAGACAGAAATGACCTTAGAGGTAATATTAACAGGTAATAACTTAATTATGGGTTCTGCATGCTTAATGTACTAGCCTATGGCAAAATAAAGCAACTGGAAGCCATTACCTTTTAATAATTGGAGCCCGTATCTCTCTTAAGTAGAGTTTTATAGCATATCATCAATGGTCGATAAGTATTAAGTAAAAAATACATTGTTTTCTTACAAAAACATGTCTTACTGTTTTAAATTAATGTCTACACACTTAAATATAAAGAATAATTTATACAAAGTAATCCTTTAAAAAGGCAAAGAGAAATTTAACATTTTTTCTAAAATCAGCATTTTTTTTTGACACAAAACAGGTGCTTTTAACAGAAGACACAGAAATTACATTTGTTTGCCAGTGATTGAGCAGAGGGCAAAAATCAGTATTTGTTTTTATTATTTATGTTTAATAAGAGTTTAAAAACCATTCAAAATGAAGATGCATGAAACCAGCCATCTCTTTTATTTTTTATTTTAAGGCAGGTTCATTAAGTCACTAAATTGCCCAGGCTGGGCTTAAATTTGGGATCCTCTTGCCTTGGCCTCCCAGACCGCTGGGATTACAGGCATGTGCCATCACACCAGGCTAGGATATTTCTAAACATCATCTCTACCACTTTAACTTCGAAATATAGTATGTGTAAATTATGGGCTTTTGTTACATAGTCTCGTGGACTAGAAAGTTCAGGTCATCTACCATCCAAATTTTAGGGGAACAAACAGGGAGGCTGTTGTTAAATATAATTAGGTTAAGGACAACAGTGTAAGTCAGGTGATGTGTGTCACCTTAGTGTTAAGAGTAGACTGTCATAGCACAATACCTGGGTTATTATACTTACTAATCACCAGTCACCAAAGTAAGCCATCTTTGGAGAAATGCTCTTGGACAATCTGTTTGGGGTAGCAGAAATGCATACACTCCTGCAATATGGACTGGGATCTGCGAGTTTCTCAATTCCTCCAAAGTCGGTATTATTTTCACTTTAATGTCCTCAGCATCTACCACAATGCCAGGTCAATGAAGGTGACACTAGTGGAATCTTAGCCTATTGACTAATAGAAGAGTGTACTACAGTCATGCAAAACAGTGGTTGGAAATGCAGGAAACTGAGGAATTGAGCAGTTAGACTTTCCTTCATCCCATAACACAGCATCTCAGTATTCCTGTTCTTACAAGACCCTATTTCCTTTTCATTCCACCAACCTGGTGCCTGACTCGGTAGCAACTCAAGAAAGGCAAAGTAAACGATAATAGTCTTTTAATGGAGGAGAAGGTAGCTTCCATGTGGGGCAGTGAAGGAGAAAGATCTGGGGTTTAAGCACCCTTCTTCAAATACCTGTTCTTCCTGTTCTGCTAAAGACCATTTAGAATAGGAAAGGTCTAGTATTTGCAAGATAAAGGCCCAAGAAATGGGAAGACTATGGGTGAGAGAGAGTAAGGAGTACTATAGGCAACAGTCTCAGACCAAAACAGATTCTATAATTTCAATGTGGAAAAGGAAAAGGAATGCTTCTGAGTGATACTGGATATGGTATTAAATCAAAATAGAATAATTTCAATGTGGAAGAAGTGCTTCTGGTGAGATGCACCTTAGTCCATAGCTAGTTGTAGGCATACCAGTCACAGACATGTCCTACTGTCTCAACGCATAACCTACAATTAATCTATTCATATATGTCTTACATGTTTTAAATAAGTCTATAATCTTTCCAGAAAACAGTATGTGTGGCTTTCTCAATTGTTCTCTTGTTCCAATCATTTTCACAGCCAGTACCTCTGTGTTCCTAGAAAAATTCAAAGCAAAGTATTGTAGCGTCGCATTATCTTTAAATGTGCTTTTATTGTGTGCTTATCTGCACGACAGTCTTTCCACTGTACAGACCCCCATAGTGCATACATGATCTTTAAAATGGAGAATCCATGTAAAGAAATTAAATGAGGGGAAAAAATTCAGAACAGAATACAAATAGCAAGGTTAAATTGAGTGCTGTTAACTCCCTGCTGACACCAACTAATAGTGCAGAAGCAACAGCAGGAATCTGAAACAGAGGTTAGTATGGGGAAATTTCGCTCCTGACAGTTATAAATGAAATACATTGGTGGGTTTTCTTCCTAGGCTATCACTTTAAAGAACATTTAAAAGGAAGCAAAGATGATACTATGTGTACATATAGCAGAAATAACAAAATAAGGACAATATCTTAGTCTGTAGCACCCATTAGAATTCAAGTGTTTTTTATTTTTTCCTGTGTTAAAAATGAGATTTAAGTGATGTACCGCAAATGTGTAAATGTTATTTAAAAGGCCTGGGCATGTAGCTCAGTAAAAAGACCCTGGCCTCAATCTTTAGTGCTGTGAGTAGGGAAAAAAAAAAAAAAAAAAAAAACCAGTAACACAAATGTAAGAGATTTTATAGACTTTTTAAAAGATTACATATAATTAACCTAAAATTTACCCAAAATCTCCTGTACAGAAGCTTGGTTTAGCTTGAGGGCCTGATATAAACATTAATATAGCTACAATTATACTATCTAGGCCAGAATTATAAAAGATTAAGTCTTCATGCTTCAGGGCATAAAATGATCACTGTAGGCAATCAAAATAAAATTTCTTCTTTCTGTATTATTGTCCAAGCAGGCAACTCATAGGACCTTAATGCCTACCTTTTTTAATACAAGATGGAAATGTACCCAAAACAGAGAAACAGACATGACACCTGGGAGACTGTATTCACAATGGCATTCCCCAGATTCCTAAAAGCATATCCAAAGAGTACATTCTATGTCTCAGTCAATTTGGCAGTTTTACCACAAGCTGAGTGAAAAATAATATAGCGAGTCCCTAGAGACGTGCTGTACCAAAAAATGATGATATGCACGTGAAATAACTTCCAAGAAACTTGCAGCTTTAAAACAAAAATGTAACCCCATTTTTCTTAGAGAGTACAAGAACCATAGGTCTAAGTCTATGAAACTTCAAGTTCACCTAAGAAATGTTCCTTAAAGACACATGCTAGAAGACAACAATTTAAAAAAAGGCAAAAAATGAGTAATATTTGAAGTTTCACTGTTCTGAAGTTTAAAAAATAAAAGGTCTGATGGAAGAAGGCTATTATTTCTGGGACAATGAAGTTCTGTGTACCTGACAGGTTAATTTTGGACTCCCTTCCTCATTTACTGTTTGATGTTCATGAAGTTTTTATTTTTGTTTTAACAACAAGAACATCTTTGGCCAAAGATCATGATCAAAGCTGTTCTATGAATGAGAAATAAAACTTTCAAACACTGAAAATTCACCAAAAAATGAACTGAAATTACTGCCTGAAATTCCAGACTCTTCAGTTGCAGTAAACTATAAAATACAGGTTGAACATCCTGTTATGATTTAGATCTGGAATGTCCCTCAAAGCTTCATGTGTTCAGAGGTGGAGCATTTGCAAGGAGATTGGATCATGGGGGTACTAACTAATCAGTGGATTAATACAATGATGAGTTTATAGCTAATGTTCTCCCCCTCTTCTTTTCTCCTTCCCTCTCCTCCATCCCTGGAGTCAGTTAACCATGGAATAAACCCTCCAAAAACCATGAGCCAATCTAACTCTCCTTCATTACATTTTAGATGTTGGGATTTTTGTCCCAGTAATGGGAAAACTTATTAATATACTTGCCTATTACAGAACTAAGAGAAGCCCTCAGAAAAACTGGAGAATCTTAATATTTTTATACAAATGATGTGCTATCATATTGTTAAAGTCAAATGTACAATAAAAAACTAATATTATATACAAAAATTATGCCAATAAACACTTAGTTTTACTATTCATTTGCTAATTAGAACATGGAGTAGATTATATATAATTTTAAGTACATGACTTCACATAATATGGATAAAGGATATCCATAATACTTTGAGTTCCTAAAAATAGGAATTTGTGTGATGGTCAGAATATCTCATATGAAATTAACAAACAAGGGCTATCTCATCCTAAGTCTGAAATAACTTTTGATTTTTTTTTTTTTTCTGTAACAAAGGCAATTTTTTAAAATCTCAAAAGAATACCTGGGTAAATCTCAAACCGGTACTGTTTCAAAACTACAGTCATATCTCATTTATCTGGCACAACCAAAAAATAAAGTATGTATTAACCATACAATTCACCATGAATCAGAAAGCTGGTATGCACCTTAATACCTCTTCAAAAAAGATTTCATTATTCTTTTTACTTCTATGCTTTTCTGTAGTATTCCAAACAAAATCATTAAAATATTATATCATATTCTTATTACTTTTTTATATGTCTGTTTGAAGGATTACAAAATGAACTGTTTGAGGACAAAGGCTGTGCTTTACTCACCTTTGTAACTACATTGTTCAGTATTGTCTGGCACACAATATAAAACAATGCAATTAATTTTTGTCATATAAAGGAATGAAGCATAGAAGCAAAGAATCAAATTTTTAATTGACCTTTTCATTTATTTATTTAAAGAGCAAAACATATTTATTGAGAGAAAGAAAGCTTCTGTCTGAGAGAGAGACAGAAGGGGTCCCCAGTGGGTTGCCGAGGATCCTGCCTTTTCCAAGGATTTTTGTAGAGCAAAACCATGAGGTGAAGCGGGTTCATGGTGGGAAAAAACAGAAATTTACAAGGCAAGCAGGCATGAGATAGCACAGAACTATGGTCAATCAATAATATTATGAGTATAATTGCTCAGGTAAAATTGATTAAATCAGGATCAAATGAGGAGGTCTCTTTTATTTATTTTAAAGAGAAAAAATAAAAACGACGATACAGAATTTTACAACAAATAATAGAAAATTAACAATGGTTAATATGTATTATCTTCAAAGTAGTTGTTCAGATTCCAAGAAATAGGTATGCATAATTGATCAAACAATATAAGCACAAACTATTTTATTCAATGATTTAAAAGAAATTAGTAGTATACCTATCTTACCTATCTTTCTTGTATATATACTTTCTGTTTCCTTCCTTTTCTCCTTTCGTTCATTCCTTTCACAGTTCTTTCCTTTTGAGCAGTTTCTTTCCCTTTCACAATATCTAGTGTAAATTTTGGATCTTATTTATTCTTTCAGTTTCTTATACTAGGGAGACAATATGACATTTACACATGCGAGTTTGATTTATTTCACTTATGAATATGGCCTCTAGCTGCATCCATTTACCCATAAAAGCCTCAAGCTTACCCTTCTTTATAGCAGAGTAGTACTCCATTTGTCTTGGTTACTTTTTTCTCATTGCTGAGACAAAATACCTGATGTCCAACATAAAGAATGGAAAGGTTTATTTCTTACAGTTTTTTTGGAGGTTTCAGTCCATACTCAGCTGGCTCCAAGACAGGGTGGCATGGCTGAGGGGCAGCCCTTCATGGCAGCCCACAAGCAACAAGAGTAGAAAAGCAGAAAAAAGAAAACACACGCCTTCTTCCCTCCCTTATATTGTATGCTGGCTCCATCCCTGGGCAGGTGTAGCACTCACACTGCTAATCTCAGCACTAGACAACAAACGAATCACAAATGCTAGATTCAGCCATCTCCATGACTGTATGAAGCTTGGGGGACTACCTAGACACAAACCATAAAACCATTATAAAAATACATTTTTTAATCCATTCCTTAGTTGATGGGCATTTGGTTTGTTTCCAAGATTTAGCTATTACAAATTGTGCTGCTATAAACATGGGTGCACATACATTGCTGTGGTATGATATTTTCATTTTTTCTAGGAAAAATACCCAGGAGGGGAATAGCTGGGTTGAATGGGACCACTAATCCTAGTTTTTTGAGGAACCTCCATACCAATTTCCACAGTAGTTGTACCGGTCTACACTCCCACCAATAGTGGAGAAGGGGTCCTTTTTCTCCACAGCACTGCCAGCATCAGTGCTGTTTTAATTTGCATTTCAGGAATGACCAATGATGTTGAACATCTTTTCATATATTTATTTGCCATTTGTATTTCCTCATCTGAGAAGTGTGTATTCATCTCAGATGCCCATTTTTGGATTGGATCTTTGAATCTGGGGGCCTGATTTTTTTCAGTTCTTTATATGTACTAGATAGAAGTCCTTTGTCTGAGAGACAACTGGCTAAAATTCTTTCCCACTCTGTGGGCTTTCTTTGCACTTTGTTGATTTCTTTTGATGTGCAAAAACTTTTTAATAAGATGAGATCCTAGTTGTTGATTCTTTGAAGTACTTCCCATGCAGTCTGGTTTTTGTTCATGAACTCTCAGCCTACCCCAGTGTCTTCAAGATTTCTACCTATTTTCTCTTCCAGTAGATTTAGTGTTTCTGTTTTCGATCTTTGACCCATTTTTTGACTATAGTTTATTGCATGGTGATAGATCTGGGTCTAGTTTTAGTCTTCAGTATACGAAGAGTCAGTTTTTCCAGCACTATTTATTAGAGGCTACCTTTCTTCCAGTGGACATGTTTGGTCCCTTTGTCAAAGATAAATAAAGTGGCTGAGTGTGTTTAGAGTTGTGTCTGAGTCTTCTAGTCTGTTCCACTGATCCTCAGATCTGTTTATTTATTTATTTATTTATTTGGTTAGTACCATTCTGGTTTTATCAGAGTAGTTTTGTAGTATAATTTCAAGTCAGGGATTATGATGCCTCCTGGCCTCCTGGCTTGCCTTTGTCGCCCAGGATTGTGTTTGCTATTCTAACATGGACCTTTTCATAAAATGATTATTTCCTCCTTTTTTTCCTTTATAATTATAGCACTTCTTGTTTTTGAAGAGCATAAATATGTTAAGCTTTTTTGGACGACTAAGGAACATAGTTTGAACATCAGTTATCACTCTGTACTATAATAATGATGCCTCTCAGTAGATTCAAATGCTTACCATTGTCCTCTGTTCTACTATGAAACAGCCTTCTTACTAGGGATACCATCTTTAATCTGCACAAATAACTGAATATTTGTTAAGGAAAACCAAGTAAACAAGCAGGTCAATCATAACACTGAGGACAGATCTTGATCACTCCCAGTGGAACAAGCTAATGGGGACAGTCTTGTGGCAGGTCAGTTTAGGAGATCTCCATACTCCTAAGTATTCAGACATTTGATGTTACACTCAAGACTTTATAAATTTAGTTCATATTTAATACAAGTGTCCATGTTTTGCGATTCTTTTTTTTTTTTGGTAGTAGTGAATGAACACAAGACTTTTACATCTCCAGGCCATTTTAATTTTTTGAGACAGGGCTTGTTGAGTTTCTAAATTGCCCAAGTTGGAACTTTCAATCCTTCTGCCTCAGCTTTCCAGAATGCTGTAGATTACAGGTGTGTACCATCATGCCAGCTTTCCATTATCTATGTTGCATGAATTTTCCCCTTCTAAGCACACTAGAATTCCATATTGTCAAAGTGTCCTCAAGATGCAAGTATATTTCTTAGTAAAACTCCTAAATATATAAAAGTTAAAAACATCTGAATACTCAGCTAAGAATTAGTCAAAGATAACATATTAGAAATGCTCAGTGAAAGGCAAAAAAACAAAAACAAAAACAAAAAAACGCATCTCAAGTACTGGTGTTCAAACATGTCACAAATGCTTATTTTGTAGCTCATACTATCAAAGAGGCTTCCAAGTCCTGCAGATATTATTTATAGAAGTCATAAAAAGTTGTTCAGACATTACTTTCTATTTAGTCCCACCAGGAAGAACAAGATAATACTGTGTTTAGAAAAGAAGTCTGTACAATTGGTGAACATTCATCCATTCATAGCTAACTCATCTGTCTGTTTTGGACTCAGGCCTGGAAATCTAGGTGATTTCCTAATTGCCTAGAAGAGAGTTTGAGAACTCTCAGGCCTAATTGCCTAGAAGACTTGGTACAAACCTGACCTTATGAGTCTACATTCTAAAAGCTGGCATGCAACCTTATTTCTAAAGGCAAATGCTAGCAATAAAGATGACAGGGATCAACGATTTGTCACTATCCATAGCAGCATCATTACTTAGAGCATGACCACGAAAGAGTACAAGAGACATGAGCAAAGATACAAAAGGAGTCATTTGTCCAGTGTCTATGAAAAACAGAAAAGAAGGAACTCTAAAAGAAGGGTAAGGGTTGTTGTGTTGAATGGTTGGAGAGGGCTGGGATCAGACCATGGCTCCTTGATAATCATGCTCCTGTCCCTGGCACTCCCACTCCTATCCTAATCACGAAGCTCAAAAAGAACAGGATATAGAGAAAACAACCTATATGAGGTTCCAAACTTTGCTTCTTTTTCTAGTTATATGCCATTAGCGAAATTTACTGAACATTTGTAAGCATCAATTCTCACAAAGTTTTAGCAAGATTAAATGAGATACCATGCATAATAGATAGCTTCCAGGCCTTAACATTTATCAGCTTGTGGCACATTTAAAGCATATGACATACTATTTTGCTTTTCTTAGCAAAAAGTATTCCAATATTTAAAGACTTATTTTCACTGCTCTTATACTTGTCAGTTACTTTTTAAATATAAGAACCTTTTTCATATTTTGAAACAGGGTCTTATTAAGTCACTAAGTTGCTCAA
>RJWT010037576.1:0-13026 GCA_004365215.1 Cuniculus paca | reverse complement strand
AAAAAAAAAACATCATTTTATCCATTCCTCAGTGGATGGGCATTCAGGTTGTTTCCAAGATTTAGTTATTACAAACTGTGCTGCTACAAACATGGGTTCGCATATGGCACTGTGGTATGATGCTTGTAATTCTTCCAGAAAGATACCCAGAAGGAAATATCTGAGTCAAATGGAACTTTCAATCCTAGTTTTTAGAGAAACCTCCACACTGATTTCCACAGTGGTTACACCAGTCTACACTCCCACCAACAGTGGAAAAGGGTTCCTTTTTCCCCAAAACCCCTCCAGCATTTGTTATTCATTGATTTCTTGATGATAGTCATTCCTTCTGCAGTGAGATGGAATCTCAGTTTTCTTAATTTGTATCTCTCAAATGACCAGTGATGTTGAATATTTTTTCATAGATTTATTTGCTGTTCAGATTTCTTCTTGTGAGAAATATGTATTCATCTCAGATTTCCACTTTTGGATTGGGTGTTTAAATTCGGGTGGTCTGATCCTTTTTTTCCAATTCTTTATATGGTCTAGATATTAGTCCTTTGAGGGAAAACTGGATAAAACTTTTTCCCACTCTGTGGGGTTTTTTTTTTCACTCTATTGGTAGTTTCTTTTGCTATGCAAAAGCTTTTCAATGGAATGAGATCTGTGTTGTTGACTTTTTGTAGCATTTCCCATGAGATCAGGGTTTTGTTTATGAAATTTTTGCCTACACCTATGTCTTCCAGAGTTCTATCACTATCTCTTCCAGCAGATTTCATGTTTCTATTTTAATAGACCTTTGATCCATTTTGATTTTAGTTTAGTGCATAAAGACAAAAATAATATGATCATCTCAACAGAATCAGAAAAAGCATTTGGCAAAGTTCAACACCCTTTCATGATGAAAAAAAAAAGCTATAGAAAATCAGAAAAAATGGTCTCTATCTCAATCTGATGAAAACCATCTATGACAAACCAACAGCCAACATCATCATAAATGGACAAAAACTGAAAGCTTTCACTCTAAAATCAGGAACAAGGATGTCCACTATCACCACTCCTATTCAACATAGTTCTGAAAACATTGACCAGAGCAATTACACAAGAGAAAGAAATAAAAGGAATCAGGATAGGAAAGAAAAAAGTTAAATTATCACTATTTGCAGATGACATGATACTCTACATAGAAAACCCCAAAAGTTCCACCAAAAGACTTGCAGATTTAATAACCAAATTCAGTAGTATAATGAGATACAAAGTCAACACTCAAAAATCAGTAGCAGTCTTGTAAACTAATTACAAATACACTGAGAGAAAAATTATGGAAACAACACCTTTCATAATGGCATCCAAAATAATGAAATACTTAAGAATCAATCTGACAAGAAAGTAAAAGATTTATACATTGAAACTTACAGTACTCTGAAAAAGGAGTTTGAAGAAGATATCAGAAAATGGAAAGAGATCCCTTGCTCTTGTATAGGAAGAACCAACATAGTGAAAATGACAACGCTCCCAAAATTGCTATACAGATTTAATGAAATCCCATTCAGAATACCATTTGCATACCTCACAGAACTAGAGAAATAAATTCCTAAAATTCATTTGGAGCCAGAAGAGACCTAGAATAGCAAAAATAATTCTATGCAACAAAGGCAAGGCAGGGGGCATCACAATCCCTGACTTGAAATTATACTACAAAGCTACTGTGTTCAAAACAGTATGGTGCTGGCAAAAAAAATCTGAGGATCAATGTAACAAATTAGAACATTCAGAAACAACACCAAACAGACTCAATTATCTTATCTTTGACAAAGGCAGCAAACACATTCACTAGAAGAAAGATAACCTCTCTAATAAATAGCACTGGAAATACTGGCTCTCCACATCCCAAAGTCATCTAATTTTTTAATTAAATTGTGTATATCATACTGCCTACCACCATCCCATTTGTGACAAAGGCTTTATTTGCAATTTATAATTTTTCATGCTCTTTTTATTTTGTATAGTGTTTGTCTGTGTTAAAGTCACTGATCCTTTCTTCTGGGGTTAAATTATGCTGTGATTTTTTAAAATTTTCTTTTGAGCAATTTAAAGAATTTTCAGTTAAAGTTCTATCTTGTGCTATTTCTCCATTGAATACCTCATCTTTTCAATAATTATGACTATAATTTTTGTATCCTTAAGCAAATGCATTATACTTCTCTTTTCATTCTATCATTCATGTCATTCTATGTTCTCTTTCCCTTAACTGTTTTTTTTTTTTCTTGGCAAGTTGTTCTATTTTTCCTCTTCTCTGTGTGGATAATGTTTTTAATTGACTATTGGACATTGTGGGTTATATTCACATTTTGGAGTCCCTAAATTCTGCAGGATATTGATTCATCTTCTCTCAGACAGCTAAATTGCTCTCTACTCAACTTTAGAATTTTTAAATTATGCTGTTTTTGAGATATCCTAAGGAAAAGGCAAAGTGTTGATTAGCACTTCTGTCTTAGCGAGATCCAAATGCTAAACACTGTTTTCATCGTGAAGGGCAGCAGCAAAAATCCCTCTCTGGGTTTTAAGCCTTCTACTTTTTGTCCCAGAGTAATCTGAAGTCTCTTTTCTCATGTGAAATTCAGTGGTCCATAAAGTATTTGTGCACGGTGTACACACAGCCATTGGAGCTGATCTCGCTGTGTTTATGTCCTTGCGGTTTCTCTTTTCGTGTCATTATGTAGCTACTTTGGCATCCCTGAACACCATCCCCAGCTACGCTGATCTAATAAGCTGTGTTAATTTCTATTTCTGTTCTGTTACACCCAACTCTTCCACAACTGAAGACCATCCTACAGGGGACGCTGATGAGAATTAGTTTTTAGCCAGTGTGTGTGCATCCCTTCTTTCAAGAGTTGTGTGTCCTCCTGTTTCAGCCAGATTTTATCAACAACACCTTCAAATAGTTGATCTTGTTAATTCAACAATGCCATCAAATACTTTGTCCTGTATTTGTGTCATCTGCAATAAAGTCCAGTAACAATGGTTCTGTCATTATAACTGGAGTTTTTTCATATCTATTTTACTTTTATTTTTCTATTTTGTTTGGTTCTCTTTGAATTCATGTTGCCAAGTGGATTTTGAAGAAAAATAATACTTCATAGGTTCTTAACTCCTCATCCACCAGTTGTTTAGTATATTCTAATCAAATATATATAAACAATGATTTCATTCACTTTGACATAGAATGAGCTCTGTGCTTAGAGTAATGGGGTAGTCAGGGCAGATATTCGACACCAAATATATGTACTTATACAAACCATATTTATGGAGAATTTAGTACAGTTTTAAGTATTTTTTTGCAGTGCAGGGAAAGCTGCAGGACATTTTTTACTGCCGTATTTCACAAGATCTTGACAGTACATACTAAGAAGAAAAGACAAAGTTATCTAAGTTTGAATTTCAAGAGCTGGTCTTGATATTAGTGTAGGTATAGAAATGATCTGTCTAACAAAATCAAGCCCTCAGTTTCAGAGTAATTATAATACAGCATTATATTAATTAAGAAAAACTATAAGTTGCATAATTTGAGATATGTGGCAACACTTATTCCAATTATCAAAAACCACTTATCGAAAAGATTAGGCTGGTAGACCCTTGGCATTACTGCATGCTTTGCTTTTCAATCATTCTAAGGAGGTTAGCAGTATGTAACTAAAATATTCATAAGTGGAAAAATGTGAGTTATTGTTCACTTGTATTACACACACAACAGTAAGTTAACACTCTTGCTAAAAATGAGATGATCTCATCAGTCTATCCTCATTTCTTGCTAGTTCTAGAATGTTACTCAATATTTTAGAATTAATAGAAGAAAAAAATGATAAAACATTTGAAAATATTTTTGCTCCTAAGGGCATTCTGGCTAACGCAAAATGGCCTTCTTTCTGGGTAAGAAAATAAGTCAGGTTTCCCACCTCATGTCTGACACACCAAACACATGGGCTTTTGAATCATGGTACTATCATAACAGAGCAGTGTGAAGATCCTACATTCTAAGTACAAACTCTGTAAGCCCTGAATTCATTCAGTCACTTTCTTGTAGTCTGATACTTGTTTACTATGTACCTCTGGTTCCTAGGTATAAAATGATGAGAACTATAGTCACTACATCTTAGAGTATATTTGAGGGGTAAATGAATTATAAGACATCTAACATTCAGAATTCCCATTAGCACTCTAACATTGTAACTTCTGGAGAAAATTAGAATGAGTAGTTGGCTTCAACTGATTTCACTCCATTGTCCTCTGAAGTTTTAGTTTTAGTTAAGTCATGAAACAATGGAATCATGACAGTATTAATTGTTCCTCCATCTAGAGTCTTTAATCTTTTCTTTTTTTTCTTTCAAGACAGGGCCACACTTCGTAATTCAGCCTGACTTGAACTCACTGTGTGGCCCAGGCTGACCTCAGACTTGCAGCAATTCTCCTGTCTCAGCCTTCCAAGTGCTGGGATTACAGGTGTGTGCCACCATGCCTGGCCCTTAATCCCTTTTAAATAGTAAAATAATAGTAAATATTTCTTCATAACTCCAAAACTCTGTCTTTACTGAGACAAAAGATGGTTTATATGCTTAATCATTCATTTAATATTCATTAATAGCCTACTCTCGGTCATTAACAAAATGAACCCAAAATAGAGCTTAAAATCTAGTAAAAATTAAGGAAACAAATCAGAATAATAAACATATTACACAGTATTATATGCTTAGCAGGAAAAAATGAGATAAAAGATGTAACAAATGAAGGAATCTGCAACTATAACTAATCGGCCAGGTTGATGAAAAACAACTAGTGACTTCATTCCATTTCACTAGTGACTTCATGTCATTTACTATGCATTGTGCTTTATAACACACAGATTCATAAAGTGAATTAATCTTGCAGTACCAGCACAATTCCTAAATTGATCTCAGTGATTATTTCAGTTACTTTTTTGTCTCTGCCATACAATAGTCAGCACCCACAGCATAAAGGAGGAAAGGTTTATTTTGGATCACAGTTTATAGGAAGGTCAGTCTACAGTTGGCTGGCTATAAGGCAGGGCAGTGCAATAGAAGGACACGGTGCAGGAAGGTTGCTCATAGCATGGTGACAAGACACAGACAGAAAATGTCCTGTGTCTACCTTTTCTGCCAAGGGAAAAAAAATTTTAAGCTTCTGTTATCTCTCCATGTAAGACAGTAGCTCACAGCGCTGCCTATGCCTCTAAGCATTGCAAGGAAACTTTAAAGGCTATTTTTGCAGTGCAAACACCAAACTACTAAAATTGAAAATTCAGGGAAGGAGGCCTGACTCTAAATATTTTTAAACAAAGCTTCTGTACATTGGGGAAGGAAAAAAGAGTTGAAAGGAGAGGAGAGGAACAGGAAAAAACAATTATATTATGTGGAGTGCAAACTCCCTACAATGAATATGAGACTATGTATGGGAAATATGTATTAATAAAAAAATTAATGTTGCTCAGATGGTTCTATGGTTGCATCAAAACTAAGAACCAGTAATTGAAAATTTCAGGTCTGAACTAGATCAAAGCAAAGCCTCTCACCTTTGACCAGAAAGCTAAAAGAAGTACAAGAAATACCAACATATAAGTTGAAACATGCTCATTAGGGAGTAAAATATTGGATGAAACCCTTTGAAAGTCTTTCCTGGTGTTGTGAAATTTCCAGCTATTGTCACTTAAAAGACCTAAGGGCCATCTAAACTAGCAAGGGGAGTGGCCTCTAATTTGCTCTAATAAAGTTGTTACTGTAATATCTGGCTCCCCTTATGAATGTAGTAAATACTAATGGTTATTACTAGTTCTACAGAAATTTTCTGCAAAGTGTGTGCACTATTCACTATTAAATAATACTAAGTACGCAATCCCTTTATAATTTCTTGATGGCTTATTTGCAACTAAGTCAGAGGAAAATTTTAGGAAACTGCTTGCACTTATAGTCTATTCTTCATAAAATGTTGTTTTGGTACATATATGCTTATCTGCTCATATCATGGTTGATTTTAAAATCAAACTGCATGGTATGGACAATGAATACATAAATAACTTTTTCAACTCATTGTATTAATATTTATTAAAGGTAAAGTCACACAGGGCCAGTAACTAAGAAGAAATATGTAATATTTCCCTATGGTACAGTTTTAGAAGGAAGTTCATTACTATAGTAAGAGTTTGGCTGTCTTTACTAATTTTTAATGACATTTTATAAAGAGTACATAATCCAAGTCGTAAGAGTTAAGAACCATATCTGATAGTTTGTAAGATATCATTGATATTAGATCTCTATGGCCCAAATAAAAATACATCACGCTTAATCTCACATTTCATAGTATGACCTAACATTAAAAAAAAATACAAATTTTATGAATGTTGCCATTATAGTGACATCTTGTAAATGCACATGTTTTCTTAAAAATAGATAATCAGAATACTAATAAATATAAAACTTTGCATACTAAAAGTAAGTAATAGTAACAGATATGTGTGTTGGCCAATGTTTATTAAAAGGAATTAACTTCAGTGATTTGGGAGATTATCAGGTCCTGAAATCTGCTAGGCAAGCCAGAAATCTGGAAAAAGGGGCCTGAAGGTTCAGTTGCAGCCTGAGGATCAAGATGCACTATGCGGTAGGTCAGTGAGCTTGAAAGCCAATGTGTCACCTCCAATTCAAAAGCAGAAAAAAACGCCAACATCCAGTTGAACTTTAAAATTCTTACCTGGGGAAGCATCATCCTTTTTGTGCTATTCAGTTTTTAATTGATTTGATGAGACCTAACGACATTAGGGAAGGCAATTGGTTTTACACAGTATACCAATTTAAATGCTAATTTCACCCAAAAACTTCCTCATAGATACTTTCAGAAAAATATTTGAACGTGTGACACAGTCAAGCTGATGCATACCATTCATCAGGACAACATGTTTATATAGTTGCTAAGACACACTGGTAAGCAGAGGCTGGTTTGCACTTATAGAAAAGGACATGCTGACAGACTGCGGATACACCTGTAGACTTGCTTCAGTTTCTCCCTTAGCGCTGCTCCAGCTCCTGTTATAGCCCTCTCAGTCCTGAGCACACCCTCCAGTTCCCAGGGCCTCTCATGAGCCAGCATCCACGAGATGCACAAATCCCTCAGTATAACTCATAGCTTTTTTTTCTTCTAACGTTCCTACAAAATGACTTTTTTAAATGATCACCAAATTAGAAAATTAAAGTCCTATATAAAGTTTTATCAACTTCTATCAAATATTGTCTCTAGGTTTATAGACCGACTGCCTCGATTTGATGACTTTAATAGTTTTATTGCTGGAGAGTTGAGATGATGACTGCATTTTTTTGTACATATAAATTTTTATGCTCCTTATAATATCTAATCAAAGATCTTTATCTCATCTTTTGTGATCATTGGAGGTGTTCTGGTATGAAAAATCCACATGGAAAAGATAATGATCTTTTGCTTTCCCCTTACTAGTGTATTGTTTATAATAATCTTACTTGGTGAAGGACCTTAAGGTTTATAATTCTCAGTTTTCCCTTGTACAAAATATAAAAGAAAAAATGCTACTTTATAAAGTTAACATGTAGACTACAATAATCTATATAAAGTTGGTAACATATTGTCTAGCATATCGTAAAACTATTTCATTGTGCTAATATTTTTTGACTAGAAGACTCCAGGATAGGCTCTTCTTTTTAACTTTAGGTCTATTTCTTCAGAAATATTCCATTTCAACAAATCTGAAAATATCATAAGACTAGATTATACTTCCTGCAATTCATTTCCTCAAAGTTAGAATTTTATCTTAATGCACCAAATGCAGAGAAAAAAAATTCTTTTTCATCTGACCTTTCTTTTAGAGGGACTTAACATCACAGATAATCATCCTACTTAAGAGTACCAACCATTGTCAAATTCAGAAGATAATAGCTAAGATTTCAGATTATAATATTTCAGATTTTGAAAGAGTTTAAAATCTCTTGTCTTCCTGAGAAAATAAATACTAAATGTGCCACTAGATTCAAAGTCAAGTAGGCAGCCTCTGGCTTCATTCCAGTATGCAAAGGAACATATTCCAGATCTCTCTTAGAGTAATTCTGATTTGAACTCCAGAGACATGAAGCCACTGTAGTTAGATGTTAATGAGAGATCTCAATGCAGTGAAGCAAAGTACAGTACAAGCAAATTTTGATGTGTTAGCCGAATAAGCCAACTATCTGTCCTTTGCAAAAAGCCAGGAAGAGAGAACAGAGAACAGAATTACAAAGCATGGATATGCCTACACTTAAAGAAAGAAAATATTGGCAGACTTTTAGGGGTATGAAGAAAACTGTGGAGTTAAGTACTGTTGTAAAGATAAAGGATAAGTTATGTAAACACAAAATGAAAAATTGGAATTCAAAAACTGAGTGAAAACTCGGTTATCCCAATTTAATTAATCCAAAATGTCTCTTCTGTAATGAAATTGTAACTTCCATCCTTTATTATTTCCATTAAGAGAGGAGTCTGGTTGGGTTACCTCAACATGTAATTTACAATTTACATCTCTAAATCAAATCCTTATATCATGTGGTAACTCAAGCCAGGTGTACCCTGAAGTGGGCAGTAGCATGTAAAGGATAATGGGCATCATTACTTGGAATAATTTTATTGGTGACCACACAGTTGAGGTAATGTTTGTGGTAGATTGAGATCAATTAAATTAGCCAAATGCAATTGTTTTCTAATTTGAACGATTTTGCTCAGAATTAAAGTTCAAAAATACTTCTCTATATTAATCTATCAGGAAAACTTGGATCATATGTTAACTTTCATTAAATAAAGAAGAAATATTAGCAAGAAAGTCCCAAACCTACATGCATTTCCTTAGGGGATACTGATCCTGTCATTTTCTCATAAATACTTACATAGAAATGTTATTCAATGTTTACACAAAATAAAAAGTAAATTTTCTACAAGCATTTCCTTTAGGTCATATTAATGGTCACCAGATTGTACTAAGGTCATATTTCTGAGTGTTTCAGTACTTTTAGGTTACAAAAACTGATACTCATACATTCCCAAAAGTGTAAAACATTTTAAAAGTAGATCAGACCACAGACTCTATTCAGTTTAAATTAAACCTCAATATCAATAAAAGGAAACAAAACAAGGAACTGATGAGGAAAGGCAGGAAGAAAGTAAATAAAGCAACTTGATGTTAAAATAGATGATATTCTATAGATGGAAAAAAACAAACACACAAAGATAGAACTAAAACTGCATTTCTAGTTGAGATCCAAAACTCAATATATGTTGATTAGCATAAGGCACCTAGAAAATAAATAAATATATATGATAAGAATACTTTTGCTGGGCATCATATTATGGAAAACATCAGAGCAAGGCAATTAAACAACTGGTCTCTACTAAAGAATAAACCCTGGCAAAAACACGTATCATCAACTCTTCCGAACTGTGAAACCTAATCCAGCAGGCAGAGAAATACTTAATGAAGAAAGGGCAGTAGTTTTAAGAAAAGGGTTGAGGTATTTTTGTTCACTTGGTGATCATTTCTCATTTTTCAGCATGATGGTAGTGACCATGGATAATGGCCACATTCCTGGGACAGACATTGTTCATTTTAAAATGTTTAATTTTATGTTGAATGAATTCAACTTCAGTTTAAAAAAAAAAGAATATATTTCTTTTTTTAATTTCCTTTTTTTTTTAAGAGTATAAAACAAAACAAAACAAAACAGAATAGAGTTAAACACAACTAGCATATCAGTACAGAACACTGCAAGCAATACAGGCCTTCAAAACATAATGACAGGAAATCAACAATGGCTACCCTAGTGTCTCTTGTTTCCTTCGAAATGGTTGTTCATACATTCACACACAACAAACTCAAACAAAACAATATAATATAAAACCAGCTAAAACAGAAGAGTAAAAACATTACAAAAAAAGCGCATTATTCTTTAATTTGATTGAAGTATGTTTTCTGCTTATTGCAATATGCAAGAAGATATGAACAGCTTTTTTGAAGAAAACAAAGGATATTAAAAAGAATATTTCTAAAGAAGCCATTTTCCTGCCCCTGACCAATGGAATGCAAGTTTAAGAAAAATACAGAACCTTGGATTGAAGAATTTTCAACAAAATGGTGGATCTATAAACTTCAAAAATGCCAGTATCATGAAAGTCAAGGGAAAAATTAAGGAATTCTTCAAAAGTATAGACCATAAAAAGATATGCCAAATAAACAGAGTCTATCTCTTAGAGTGAGACGGGGTCTTGCTAGGTTGCCCAGCCTTATTTCAAATTCCTGGGCTCAAATATTTCTTCCACTTTTGCTTTTGAAGTGTTGAAACAACAGAGGAACATTTCTGTGAAAGGTTAGCTTGCAACCTAGCCATAAATGACATTACTGGAATGAGGACCCATTTTTGAAATTTATCCAAATCAGCATCTTCATTTGATGGAGGTATTGTGGTTATACAGCCATGCACTTTTGAATGAGCATTAAATTCTTCCAAGATAATTAAACATAGTACTAGCACCAGAGAGAGACAGAGACAGAGAGAGATTCAGAGAGAGAGAGTGAGACTGTAAATGGTATTAGTAAAATTCAAATGCAGGTGAAAAGGGGTGTTATTTGTACTGCTCTGTCACGAACACTTCAATGCATGTACTCATGCAGTCCATCCAACTAAGCCTACCGGACTCTATAAACACACTTGCTTTTGCAATTCTGCTCACTTTCATCTTCATCTACTCCTTTGATTCCCGTGACTCCCAAAGCCAAATACAGTATTCACCCCAGAACATGGTCCTTAACTAATCTAACTGCTCAGCATCACAATCGCTTCACATCTAAGATAATGCTTTCATTCGCTGATTGAACAAATACTCACGGACTTCCCATTGGAAGGCGTTACATCCGGCACCAGAAAGACATTATTGAACAATGTACCAGACAGTCAGTGAGCTGAACTTCGCAAAGCTAACGGTTGGCTTTTCACATTGCTTTTAAGCTTTCCTTTGCTAAAATCTATGCCCTACAACTTCATCCAGAAATCTAGGCATGATCCTAGCTTTATGCTCTTTCATCCTCTACCTGTATTTGGTTACAACGTTGTGCAGATTTTATTTACTGAATATATGCCTAGTCATTACTCCTCCCCCATCATATGTTGACCCTAAGTTGTCAGCACCCGTAGACTTTCCTAGTGACTTATGGATCGATTCTGGCATGGAGAATTTTGGCCAGCTCAAATCTGTTTTGCAACCATGTTGATTCATTTTAACAAAAAGTTGAGATATATTCATCTGCTAAAATGATCTCTTAAGTCCATGTCATTTAAATATGTTTATAAGATTAATGTTTGAGGAAGAATATTTTAAAATAACTTTTAATATTTAAGTGCAGCATCACTTTCTAGTTACGTTTTTCTTGGCCACCCTCTCTAAATTTCTGTATCCAAAATGTATTACCTTCTTTCTCTTATTGTTTACCTTGGTCCTAAGCACCTGTTTAAATATGTTATAGTTTATGTATTTATCTTAATTAATGAGTCTTCCTCCTCTACAGAGGATGCTTCTTGAGTGCAAAGTTTATTTCTTTTTTTTTTTTTTTTGTCTTTTTGAGACAGGGTCTCATTATGCAGTTCAGGCTGGCCTTGAGCTCACTTTGTAGTCCAGGCTGGTCTCGAACTCGCAACAATCCTCCTGCCTCAGCCTCCCAAGTGCTGGGATTACAGGAGTGTGCCACCACGCCCAGCCCAAAGTTTGTTTCTTTTTGTTTATTGTCATTAATTCTCCTGTGCTTGAAATAATGGCTGACACACAACAGTCACTCAATACACATGTATTAATTAAGTGGGTGAATGAATTCTAACATGAGTCTAAATTATAAAACATATAAAAGAAAATTATTTTCAATAAAGAATGAGTGAGAAATATTAGCTGCCACTCTCCCCCCACCCCCGCCTCAACACACATACACACACGCGCACACACACACACACCTCTAAGTTTATGATAGCACTTTGTCTCCTGTAGGGATCCTTAAAGCTACTGTCAGAGTTTATTAGCCTGAGACTCAAGTCTCTAGTTTTCCTTCCATAATCTCTATCTAATTTTCTCCTTAGTTTATGTTTCGATATCCCCTGCCCTTGCCAGCACATTCTGTGCTCTGTGCATTAGCCCATGTTCTGCATGTTCTTGTTTTCCAAACACAACTTTTCTATTCATTCACTTTTCTGTGTTCTTCCTTTGGCATATCTCAAACCTGCTGTCCTCCTGTGCGTGTATGTTCAATCCTCTTCTATAATAGTCATTGGTGGTTTTGTATTGTTAACTTAACCTTTAAATTATTTTATTATTTTTTCAATTCAGGGTACAGGATTATATTCATAATGAAGACCTAACCCTTGGCTCACTACGTTACAGATATTAGTAAGTAATTTTTTTGAACAGAGGTGAAACAATTCACTTTTACTATACACAAAATAACCATGTTGGTTGCAAGTTAGACATCATATCAGATTAGATCTTCTCAGGACCACAGAAGTCTGGATTACATTGACAGTATTCATAAACAGCTATTTAGTAGAAGGACTTACCATTTTGCTTGATTTTCATTTTAAATCAGAGATCAAATCTCTCTTTTCCTGCAAAAGACAAAGTAAAAATGAACACATTGAAAGCATACTATGTACAATGTTAGACGTTTTATATATCTTAGGATACTAAAAAATAAAATAATTTCTAAAATATTTTCTAAATACGGAGCAAGGAAGTGAAATTCTAAGATATGAGACATTTGGCGCAAGATTATGTAACTAGAAAATATCAGCACTGGAATTCTCATGCACGTTTATCACATTCCAAAGGAGCACGCATTTGGTCTCCAGAAGCACTCCTCCAAAACCAAAACATCAGGGTTAGCTTACAATAATTGAATTGTTATTTAAAAGACATTGTCCAATTTCCTCCCCATAAAAATCATGTGACTACTTG
>RJWT010037575.1:0-13016 GCA_004365215.1 Cuniculus paca | reverse complement strand
TCTGTTTTGATTGGTTTTATTCTGTTTTGTTTTGGTCTGATTTTGCTATAACTGATGGAATGGAAAACTACTGTGAAGATAACAACATATACTATAGTAGCCATTGTTGTTTTCCCACTACCCTGCTTTGATATTCTGTACCAATTTCACTGCTGTGTTTTGACTGAATTTATTCTGTTTTGTTTTGTTGAGTTTTGCTATCTTTAAAAAAAAAAAGAAATATACAGGGGTTGTTGATCCCACCACATCCCTATTTAACCCTCTTATTTGGCCTGTGCCAAAGATGGATGGATCTTGGAGAATAACAGTGGATTACTGTAAGCTTACTGAAGTGTTAACTCCGACGCAGGTGCTGTGCCACATATCGTTTCCTTGCTTGGACAGATGAACACATCTCCTGGCACCTGGTTGGCAGCTATTGATTTGTTAGGTGATTTTTTCTCTATACCTATCTAACAGGCACGTCAGAAGCAATTTGCTTTAGATGGCAAGGTTAGTAATGCACCTTCACTGTCCCACCTCCGTTATATCAACTCTCTAGCCCTGTGTTCACAGGAATCTTGATCATCTTTCTCTTCCACAGTTTCACATGATTCATTACATTGAGGGCGTTATGCTGACTGGACCAAGTGAGCAAGAGGTAGTGACCACTCTGCCTTAGTTGCTAAAGCATTTTTAGATCAAAGGATGGGAAATGAATCTTACTAAAATTCAAGGGTGCTCTCCTTCAGTGAAATTTCCTGGAGTTCAGTGGATGGAACAAACAGGGTCATCCTTTATAAAGTGAAGGATAAATTGTTGCATCTGGCCCACACGACAACCAAAAAGGAGACACTGGCCTCTCTCAGACAGGTGACAACTAACAGTAAGTGATCATGGTAGATGTGGTTCAGTTACTTGCCCCAGGAAGAAAAAGTTGTTTAACTGATGAGGTTATTATTTTCCACTCATACATTTATTTCTTATTTGTTCCTAATGCCATAAGTTATGTACTATAATGTAAACCATTTTATAAATGAGGACACAGATTTTGACAGACTGAGTACCACACCTAATGACTCACAATTAATAAGTGAAAGATTCAGACTCAAACTTAGGCAGTCTAACTCCAGAAACTACATTCTTTATAAAGCTGATCTGTTCCTTTTACTAGAGAATATTTACTTTTTTTTTTTGGTTGTAAGGAAAGCATAACAATTTTACAACAGTAAATAATGCAAAACCATCATTTTAGAGATTTAAAGAATTGAGATCTAGAGGTAGAATATCTAGTGAAAGTCAAGTTATTGCTGTTCAAGTGTCATGCAATAAAAAGTAACATTTTAAAAAGAAAATATATTTAAAGTCTAACAACTTATGTCAACTTTCTAAAAATTAATTTCCTAAACAATATGGGTTAATGTAGTTACATCCAAGCATTAATTTTTCTTTTTTTCTTTTGTACTGGTGATTGAACACAGAGTCTTCATACTAAGGTACATCCCTATCCCTTTTCTAAAATTTTATTTGAGGCAGTGTCTTGCTAAATCTCAACATTGCCCAGGCTGGGCTTGAATTTGTAATCATCCTGTTTCAGCCTTCCAGAGTCCTAAGATTAGAAGTTTGTACCACCTAGCTAAAATTTGTTTCCTGCTGTTGTGTCTTCCTACTTTTTGTCCTGAAGGGGAAGTTGCTATACGGAGTAAGCCTGCCACCATGTGGTGTGGGTTCAGACCTAGCACCTGTTAAATGTTCCATCCCCATTTACTTTGCTGTAGTATTTTTATTAATTGACCTACCAAATAAGAAATTTATATTCAGCTACAGTATTTTTATAGGTTTAAGTGATTTTCAATTTCAATGTACATTTTACAAACATCTGTAAAATCATCTCAATATTTCCAAACCTGCTGCAAGAGTAACCAATGTTTAAAATATAACCCAATGCTGGGTATGGTGGTACACACGTGTAATCTCAGCAATCTGGGAGACTGAGGCAGGAGGATCACAAATTCCAGTCCAGCCTGGGCAATTTAGTAATTTACCAAGACTTTGTCTCAAAAAATAAGAAAAGGAGGTGAGGATATAGCTCAGTGTAAAGGCTCTGGGTTCAATTCTTAGTACTGGGATGGGGAGTAACTACAAGAGGATTATTTTAGTGCTTCAAAAACAAGGAAAACAACTCAAAATAGGATTTATCTCAGTTCACCTATGAGCTGGCCATGGTGGTGCACACTTTTAATCTCAGCACTTAGGAGGCTGAGACAGGAGGATCAGTGCAAATTTGAGGCCAACTTGGGCTACACAGTGATTTCAAGGCCAGTCTGAACTACATAGTGAGACCCTGTCTCAAAAAACAAAAAACAAAAAACAAAAAGGTTATCAATGAGCCATAGTAGAATTTAGGCAAAATTTCTAATCAAACAAATAGATAATGTGAAGAACTGCCCCAAAATGGATGAAATATCCGCACAAAAGGAAAGTCAGATTTGTGATCTATACCTTCCAATGTAGTGAATTTTGTGTGTAGCCATATTTTAAAAGCTAGCAATATAAATTTACTCCAATCATTCTCTATGAATTATATTCATTTGTTTATAAGGGACACAAATGACAACTGCTATTACTATTAACCCATAACCTAATCTGAAGGGTTCTCAAATTTTAAAAGGATGTCTGTTAAAAAAAATCAACAAGAACTATATATACCAATAAAGCATTAAAAGTGTTTCCACCAAAAACAGCATGGAGTTTAATATATGTGGTCAAAAATTCTTTTGTACCCCTCCATTGAGAGACCCTATGTTTCCTCCCTCACAGTGCATTGACAATGCTTGTTCCCAGTATAATTCAGCAGAAGGGGCACTGGGCCACCTCTCAGCCTAAGTCACAAGAGATTACAGCTTCTTATTCATCTGCTGGAACATTTCCTTTTGGTGCTCTTACCTTTCACGCAAAACACCCATCTACCCCAAGGCTGTCATGTTGTGATAGGCCCATTAGTCTGGAAAGCCCATGTGGAGGAATTCCAGTCTAGCTCAGTGCCCAGCTGTCAGCCAGCATCAACCACCACCATGTGAGGACCTACTGGACATGCAACCTAACAGGAGCCTTCTGATGAGTGCATTCCTTATTGACATCTGACTGCAGGTGCTTGAGGGACCTTAAATGAGAAATGCTTGATAAAGTCATTCCAAAAATCTTGATCCTGAAAATCATGAGCAAAACAAAACTGTTGTTTTAAGCCGCTAAGTTCTAGGGTGACTTGTTTCACAGCAATAATAACTGACACAGACATGACTTAGGGAAGGAGGCCTTCTGTTACTCCTAGTACTCAACACTCAACTAATGCTTGTAGACAAGGTCAGAAGTAAGTGAGATAAGAGGTCTCATACTGGAAGGGATAAAACATGACTGTAACTATTTGCAGACAATATTGTCCCCATAAAATCAAGAGAAATCACTGAAAAACAATTAGAACCAAAAAGTTCAGCATAACAATAATTTAAAACAAATATAAGAGACACAAAATATAATGACTAACTAGAAAATGTTGGTGATTCCTCCCTTGCAAATTCACCCACTGTCCCCCTTGAGATCATACCATGATCTAAATGAACTCTTGAGTTTTGCACATTCCTCGTCTATTGGCAAAATTGTTTTTATCACCTGCATCACTGGTCCTCTGTATGTTGTCTTGCATGGCCAGCTGGCGGCCTGTACAGGGATGGGGAAAACTCTCTTCTAGCCTCAGTTGGTTTCTCTCCACTCTGATGCTTGTGCATGCTTTGTCAGACTGGCTTACAGACCCAAGGCCTCTGGCTGTCACACCAACCGTGATGACCCATCAGGTATAAGCTGAGGAGTTCCTTTCGTCCTCTTGCAGAAAACCTGACTTCTCATTTACAACTGACAGACCCTGGCTAGGGTCATCTTGGTGCAACCTGAGGGCAGCAGCAAAGGAACAGCTCACTACAGTTCCCCTTGGCTCTTACTAGCTCCCAGCTTTGCCCCTCTCAGCTGAACTTCCTGATCTAGAAGATTCATGAGTGATCAGGTCTTCCATCTCTCCAAGATGGTGTCTCCCCTTCCCCTTGTAGCTGATCTCTATGCAGCACTGGTTTGAAAGTCTCCCCACCCCCTTTCTTATCAAGTCCAATCTGGTCATCTCAGTGCCCGCACAGGTGGCACCACTGAAAAGATTTTCACAGACTCAGAGGCTCTCTCTTCTCAGGAGGACCCCTAGATTAGAGCTCCTTTCATTGGTTTTGATTTTTGTTATCTTTTTTTTTTTTTTTTTTGGTACCAGGGATCGAATTCACGACCTCGCACTTGCCAGGCAGGTGCTTATACCACTGAGCTAAATCCCCGGCCATGATTTTTGTTATCCGTAAAGGATTCTTTGTGGGTGGACATTGCATCTCTGGTAGGACCCAGAGGTGCGTCTCACTTGCACTAGCCCTTCTGACTCACCCTGGGAATGTGTATTTAAAAACTGGCCCAAATTTAACCTTTGAGCTCTCAAAAAAACCCCTCATTTTCCTAAAAAATACTGCTCCTAGATCATGACTTTTGTCTCCATAGTGGCACCCTAAATTACAACAACATCCTACATTTAGATCTTTTCTGCCTAAATATGGAGAGGTCTGTAAAGTTCCTTACAGTAAGACCTTCATGGCCCTGTCATAGGATCTCCCAGTCCACCTTTCTCCAAATTCTAAAACTGATGGATTTAGTGATCCTTCTTTTGGCCTTTCTCTAACCCTAACTTTTTTCTTTTTGATTTTTCCCATTACAGACTTCTAGTTTTTTAAGGGCTTTCACAAAAACAGGTCGTACAGGTTGTCAAGAATTACCAAATTCACTTAAAATATAAAAAATTGCTAGGCTCAAAATTTATGTTAATCTTGGAAAGAAAATTTTAAAGTTTGGTAACATAAAGTTTATATGATTTAGGTTGATATGCGTTTTTTTGTGTATTAACTTCTGGGTTAGCATGGCTTAAACTGATTGGTAAAAATAAAAATTAAAGTATCTTTAAAATTGCTAGCATATATTTTACTTACATAATTAGCCAATCAGGATTATATATCTTTGTTATCAATAGATGAATTAGTTCTTTTTGGAAAAAAGAAGACAATTTACTTGAAGTTAGGGAAGGAGAAAAAGAGAGATGATGGACAGCTACTCTTGTTTTGTTTTGTGTTGTTTTGTTTTATCTTTTGGTTCATGGGTTCATGATACAGTTCAGGCTGACCTTGAACTCACTTTATAGCACAGTCTGGCTTCAAACTTACAGCGATCCACCTGTCTCAGCCTCCTAAGTGCTGGGATTTCAGGCACATGCTACCATGCCTGGCCAGATAGCTACTCTGGGAGAATTTGAAAGTAAATTGCTCTAGATGGATTAATTTTAATTAATATAGGTCTTATTTTGACTTAGTTGTAAACACCCAGCAGGAATGTATAACCAAAAAGTAAAGTAATTATTAACAGTATAAACAGATAAACTAGATATAAAAGGAGACTTCAAACACAATATCAGCCGTTAAGTCTCCCAGTTTACTTCTTCCAGAATCCAGAAATGATCTATATTTCAAATATAAATAAGTTTAAGGTTTTTTCCTTTGGTTAACAATTATATAGACCTTAAAATGTTTTTTGTTGTTGTTGTTGTTTTTGTCTTTTTGACACTATGCCATTCAGGCTGGCCTTGAGCTCACTTTGTAGCCCAGGCTGGTCTCGAACTCACAAGGATCCTCCTGTCTCAGCCTCCCAAGTATTGGAATTACAGGCGTGAGCCACCATGCCCGACTTCCTTGGTTGAAATTTTAAAAAAGATATTTGGTGCTTTAAATGTTTTTGCAAGTTATTAATATACATAAATGTTTAAGATTGCATATATGTGTGTAAGATTGCATATATATCTCTATATATCTATATATAGATATATATCCCTGAGTGGGAGCTCTTGAACTCTCAGGACTACTGCTCTTTTCACTGGCTGAAAAAGCAGCTCACTAAATCAATTTGCTTCAGTTTTCTCCACCATAGGTGGCTCCTGCAGTATTCCCCTATGGCTCTGTTGTGCCCAACCTCAGCAATGTTACTTTTAAAGGTATTACATATAATTAAATATAAATTAAAAAGTTAAAAAGCTTTCTATGTTTAAAGCAAAATGTTTTCTTAAGATATTAACATGCTCTTTGTTAAACTTACAAAAAGCTTTTATGTTTTATCAAGATCATTTCTTATGTTTTTCTGCTGTTAGATTTTTCATTACCCCCTCTCAAAGCCTTGAGTTTTGAGTTAAGGTTTGCTGGGTATGGTGGTGCATGCCTGTAATCCCAGCACTCTGGGGGTGGAGGCAGGAAGATTGCTGTGAATTCTAGACCAGCCTGGGCCACAGAAGCAAGTTCAAGGCCAGCCTGCGCTACCTAAAAACAAAAAAAGAGTTAAGGTTTATTTAAATTGGCTTATAAAATCTTTTCAATAATCAGTTTATAACTGGTTAAACAACTAGTATCTTAGTTTATAGCCCATCATATAGATATATGATAATATGTATATATATCTGAGGACAAAATAGGCTGTGAATCTGAGGTCTGCCTAATGTTGAAAAACTCATAGTTAAGATTACATAAATTTAATGTAAGCAAAGCTATCAATAAGTTCTCTCTCTTATACTACATTACATCTAGACCTTAAATATATCAAATGATCAATTTGTGACATTTTTGCTCTTTGTATTTGGTACAATATAGTTCTGCCTTTTAATATTTGATCTATATCTATTGGTTTTAACTAAGCAAATGCTTCATCATTGTATAAGATATACTTGTATGAATGCTATGTTTCACTCTTGCTATTTTTATTTTACATTTTTCTTATAAAGTTTTATAATAGTTTTCTGTTAATATTTTACAAAAATATGGCCTTTAAAAGATGTCATAAACTGGGCATGATGGCATATGCCTATAATCTTAGCACTCAAGAGGCTGAGGCAGAAGGAATGCCATGAATTTGAGGACAACCTGGGCTACATAGTGAGTTGAAGGCCAGCCTGCTCTACAAAGTGAGACCTTGACTCAAATAAACAAGCAAACAAACAGTAAGTTAAGATGGTAGGCCACCACCTACTGGACAAATAAAAGACTGACTCCTCATATAATGTTGACCATGATTAATAAGAGGTAGTTCTTATCTGCTCAGACTTTATATTTCAAAGCACCTCAATATCTAGATAGGACTATAACAGAATTAAGATCTACTGCTTCTGACTTCAAGGAAGATGATACAGTGGTGAACAGCAGAGAAACAGCCCCTCTGAGAGTTGGTGTCCAGATACTGGAATATAGCAATGTGAGAAAGAGAAGAATGAGAGAAGTGGGTTCTTGGGAGCCAGCAAAGATCCAAAGTGAGAACTGAAGCTCAGGAGGACATCAAAGAGCAAGATCTTAACACAGAAGAGGGAGGTGATGGGCAGTGCTTTCTCCCTGGCCCTGACTCACTATGAGGGACGGACAGCTCGAACCTGCAGACCCATGGTGACTAATGATAAGTCCAGAGGCATCCATGGAGAAATGCACCAGTGGAATGGAGCAGTGGATGTAGTGGACTTCAGGGGCTGGTAGGTTATTTGGGTTCAGATATCCTCCAGGAGAGGGCAACTGGCTGTGTTGGAGATGGGCCAACTGATCTCAGAACTCAGAGGAGCTGCAGGCTGGTTCTATCTAGCAGCTCCCAGTGTCAGGCAGAAGCAGAACCAAGTCCAAGTTGGAAGGAGGTCAAGGAGCTGAGTTCAAGCCAGTGGATGGCACATGGAGTGCTGCAGGCTCAAATCAGGTTCCAGCCTCACAGCCAGAAACCAACCTGAATTTCAGTGGAACTAAGCATGTAGGCTTGCTGGCATTATCCACAACCCTGCCATAAATCTGTAGCTCCCCTTCTTGGATTAATCAACATGGATCTGGGCTTTGTCTGCCTACTCTACTAATGATAGAGACACATCCTGAAATGAACTTTTTTCTTTTTTTCTTGATTTCCTGTTCTTGTTTTTATGAGTGTTAACATTGTTTGTAGTTAGTTTTGCTGATCTGTTCTGTTCTTGTTTTTATTTCTTCTTCTTTTTCCCTCCTATCTTCTTCACTAGTTTCCCAAAGTCTGTGTAATCTTTCTTTGTACTACAGCCTAGTTTCCAATCCTTCTTCTCCTATTTCTCCATTTTCCCCTTAACTTTTTTTACATTTTGTCTCCTGAGTGTAAAATCACCATATTGCAGGCATATTTACTGCATATTTTCTGGGTTGTGTTAGATTTTGTTATATAACCACAAATCTGGTTCATACAGTTAGCAGTGGCAAATTAATAGTTACCGCAGTTTGTTAGTTTCTAGGATGTGTTTGATGCTATCATTACTGCTGATTTGATTACTTTAGCCAAGATGACATAATTGTTCTGATCAGTTGTTCTTGCTGATATACCAAGACTGAGACTGCTTGAGGCTCATACCCAATACTATAGGTCTCTGCCCAAAAACCAGGGGCTAGGCAAAATGGGCAGCAAGGCAGAACAGGGAGAGCCAAGATAGAAGCTGAACCTCCACCTGTGAGCCAACTGGAGCATGAATTGGAGAGAACAAGGAAGGAAGCTAAGTCCCTATCTGTGGGCCAGCTAATACATGGGCTGGGGAGAGGAGAACAGCCCTCCCAACCCCTCTGAGCAACCAGCTGATTTGGAGGAACCGTAGCGTTGGATTGACTTAGAGGACAAAAATATGCAATATAGTAACTATTGTAGATTAAAAAAAAGTAGGCAGCAACTTCTGATTCCCAGTAAATTGAAGAGGATCTTCCAATAGACTCAAAACCCAAAAGCCAGCCACACCTGGAAGACATCTCTGAGAAGTAGTCATTTCCTAAGGGTTCTCAATACTAGCAATAAAATTATCTGCCATAAGCAATTTACAAACATCAATGCAGGAATTAAACTTAAAAAAATAGAAAACTATAAGACATAGAATCAAAATGCAACCCCAGACTTCCAACTCACCAAAGGCAAACCCAGGGAGCAGTGAGGTAGAAAAAGTCAAAATCACCTACCTAGACTCTCCAAAGTTACAACACTGGATGTAACAAAGCAGATGAAGCAGACTGTGGTGGATTGACAACTAGTGGTCAGTTTGTAACACCCAGGTGAACTGAATCAGCATGGTGCTGGGTGTGGGTGGCCCACTTGAGGACTGTTGCCAACAACATGAAAAGGAGAACTGGAGAGGAAGAAGTGCTGTTGTTGGCTCTCCTGTTGCTGTTGGTTTTCCTGGAGCAGCTTGTCAAGCTTTCTTCCTGATATGAACTTGGCCGTTCTCATTGACAGCTGAGCTTGAGGCCTCATTGTCACTGGGAATCGTTGCGGTTGACTTTGGGAAAGCTCTGGTCTAAGCATTGCTTCTTGGCTCTGGAGGGGAAGATGGTGTGCTGTTCAATCTCCTGGAGAAGCTTGTCACACTGGCTTCCTGATATGAACTCAGCTATTCCCATCATTGGAGGAGATTGCAGCCTCATCACCGAGGATGGCTGTGGTATTTTAGGGGGAGCTGTGGTCCTTATTTTGAGCATTGCTTCTTGGCTCCTCAGCCTATTGGCAGAGAACCTTCATTCCACTGGCACAGACTTTCTAGCTTCCACTATCGACCTTTGGGCCTTCCCAGCACAGATCCATGAAACTTATTTGCATGAGACATTGTTATGAGCTCTAGGTCTTTAGCTGGACTCATGCAAGACATTGTCATGGGATTCAGGTCCTCAGCTAGATTCTTTGGGTCTTTAGTGTGTGGACAGATTTCCTGCATTTTTTTTTGTATTTGACTCTTTGGGTGACTATTATAAAATAGTACTATGAATTATGTGTCCTGTATTAAATTGCTTTCCTTCTACAACAAAGGCTCTAGAAAAAATCAAATCAGAAATATTTTCTCAGATAACTACAGAGATATTGACCATAAATAAGGACATGGTTAGAGCATGTCTAGACTCTAGACCAGATACAGATAAAAATATAGAGGAGTTGTGTGTGTGTGTGTGTGTGTGTGTGTGTGTGTGTTTTGTACCAGGAATCAAACTCAGGGTCTTGCACTTGCCAGGCAGGTGCTTATGCACCTATAGAGGAGTTTAGGGAAATGATGGAAACCATGAACACACAACATAGGAAAGAAATGGAATCCATGCAACAGATTCAAATAGTTATCTAGGAGGCTAAAAATTGCATTGAAAGTATATGCAGTAGAAACAGCAAATGTGAGAACAGAATATCAGATATAGGAGACAGGATTGCAGTTATCAATCATGAAAAGAGAAATTTCTTAAAAATAGCAAGAGACAAGCTGGGCATGGTGATGTACACCTATAAGCCAGGATTTGGGAGGCTAAGGTAGGAGGATCAGTGTGAGTTCAAGACTAGCTTGGGCTACATAGTGAGTTCAAGGCCAGTCTGACTACACGGAGAAGCCCTGACTCAAAAAACCAAACAAAAAGCACCTGTTTGGCAAGCACAAGGTCCTGAGTTTGATTCTTAGTACCAAAATAAAATAAAATAAAATAAAATAAAATAAAATAAAATAAAATAGCAAGGGACCATAAAAATCAACCCGACAGCTGCTAGACAATGCAAAGAAAAATAGCATAAAATTGATTAGAGTCAATAAAAAAGGAGATAGTACAAATAAAAACCTGTTCACGAAAATCATGTTAAAAAACTTCCTAAGCAGGCAAAGAAAATTTGACATATAGATAAGTGAGACATACAGCATTCCAATTAGCCATGATTTAAAAAATCTACACCAAGGCATATAATAGTCAAGATTTCAGAAATTCAACACAAGAACAGAATATTAGAAGCCATAAGAGAGAAAAAAAATTCACCTATAAAGGAAAGTTCATCAGAATCACAGCCAACTCCTCAATAAAAACCCTCAAGTCAAAGAGGGCTTGAATATTTCAAGCCCTAAAAGAAAACAATCTCCAACCAATCTCCAACCAAGTACTGTACAAAATTATCTTTTTTTAAAATTTTTTTATTTTAAAGAGAATAGAACAAAACAAAACAAAACAAAACAGAACAAAACAAAGCAAAAGAAAACAGAATAGAGTCAACATAATATAGCATTTCAGAACACTGCAAGCTATACAGGTTTTCAAAACATAACAACAGGAGATTAACAATGGTTACCCTAGTGTCTCTTGCTTTCTTCAAAATGGTTGTTCGTACATTTACAGACAATAAACTCAAACAAAACAAAGTAATATAAAACCAGATAAAATAAAAGAGCATTACAGGCCTTCAAGTCGGACAACAAGAAACCAGCAATGGCTACCGTAGTGTCTCATTTTTCAAAAGAGCTGTTCCTATCTTCTCACATATTGCAATCAAATAGTAGGAAAGGGACTTAAACCAATCAAATCAAAGAATAAAAGCACCATTGGACTTCAGAACCATGTCTCCATATTTATCAGGAATTTTGTATCTTATTGAGTCTTTCAGTTTCTTACACTAGGGAGACAATGCAGTGTTTACACATGTGTGTTTGGTTTATTTCACTTCTGAGTATGGTCTCAAGTTGCATCCATTTACCTATAAAAGCCTCAATATGATCATTTTTTATAGCTGAGTAGTACTCCATTGTATAAAAGTACCACATCTTCTTTATCCATTCCTCTATTGATGGGCATTTGGGTTGTTTCCAAGATTTGGCTGTTACAAATTGCGCTGCTATAAACATGGGTGCACATACATCACTGTGGTAAGATGATTTCACTTCTTCTGGGAATATGCCCAGAAGCGGAATAGCTGGGTCAAATGGGACTTCCAGTCCTAGCTTTTCCTTCCAGACTGACCTCCACAGTGGTTGCACCAGTCTGCACTCCCACCAACAATGGAGAAGGGTTCCTTTTTCCCCATAGCCTCTCCAGCATTTATTGTTGTTGGTTTTCTTGATCCTGGCCATTCTTTCTGGAGTGAGATGAAATCTCAGAGTTGTTTTAATTTGCATTTCTCTAATGACCAATGCTACTGAACATTTTTTCATGTATTTATTTGCCATTTGTATTTGTTCAGCTGAGAAGTGTGTTTTCATCTCAGATGCCCATTTCTGGATTGGGTCTTTGAGGTTTGAGGGCCTGATATTTTTTAATTCTTTATATGTTCTAGATAGAAGACCTTTGTCTGAAGGGCAGTTGACTAAAATTTTTTCCCAATTTGTGGGTTTTCTTTTCACTCTGTTGGAGATTTCTTTGGACATGCAAAAACTTTTTAACAAGACAAGATCCCAGTTGTTGATTGTGGGAAGTGTTTCCCATGCAGTTTGGCTTTTGTTCATGAATTCTCCACCTACCCCTATGTTTTCAAGATTCCTACCTACTTTGTTTTCCAGCAGATTTATATTTAATATTTAGATCTTTGATCCATTTTGACTTTAGTTTAGTGTATGGTGATAGGCTTGGGTCTAGTTTTAGTTTTCGGCATATGGAAAGCCAGTTTTTCCAGCACCACTTATTAAAGAGGCTGTCTTTCATCCAGTGAACATGTTTGGCCCCTTTGTCAAAGATAAGGTGGCTGAGTGCGTTTGTACTTGGGGTTGTATCTTCTAATCTGTTCCATTGATCCTCAAGTCTGTTTTGATTCCAGTAGCTTTGTAGTATAATTTCAAGCCTAGGATTGTGATGCCTCCTGTCCTGCCCTTGCTGCCCAGAAGTGCCTTTGCTATTCTAGGTCTTTTGTGGTTCCAGATGAATTTTATGAATGATTTCTCTAGATCTGTGAGGTATGCTGATGGTATTTGGATGGGAATTGCATTAAATCTGTATAATAATTTTGGGAGAATGGCCATTTTCACAATGTTTGTTCTTCCTACCCATGAACAAGGAATGTCTTTCCATTTTCTGAGGTCCTCTTCGATTTCTTTTTTCAGAGTACTGTAATTTTCATTGAATAGATCTTTTGCTTCCTTTGTTAGGTTGATTCCTAAGTATTTCATTTTTTTG
>RJWT010037574.1:0-13028 GCA_004365215.1 Cuniculus paca | reverse complement strand
AACATTTAGGTCTCTGCTACAACGCCACTCATACAAAAGTCATTCCTGACCATTCTATGTTGCACCTGCTCTATTAGTCACTACCTACCCTACTTCATGTTTTAACTGAACTTTTCCACCTTGAGAGTGCACTGTACATTTCTTGTTAGTTTCAGACTTCTAGAAGATAAATTAAGCAAATATCTAAAAACAAATTATAGTATAAGGTGAAAGTAAAGTAGATGATGATAATCTACACAAAAAGAATAATACCAGGTTTGGGGAGAAAGTTGTTAAAGTCTGATCACAATATGAGGGGGAGAGAAGAAGTGACAGTTGGAGGGCGGCACACAGATGTTTATATTTGTTGTATGCTTTTCTGTATATGAACAAAAATCTATGTACTAGCTCCAACTAGCATATCCAAATAACTAGAAAAAATCATGTGTAGAGTATGAGGCGGATGTTTCTCCAAAGAAAGGCTATCAATAAAGAGAAACTGCCTATGATCAAATAGAATTCTAGAGCTGAAAAGTGAAATAACTAAAAAAATTCATGAGAGGGTTAACAGCATGTTCGAAAAGGCAGCAGAAAGTATTAAGGGATGTGACAATACATCGGTTGAGACTATTTGGTTTGAGAAAGGAAAGATAAAGAGAATAAAGGAACACATTCTCAGAGACCTGTGGTACACTATCAAGCACACCAACATAGGTATAATGGGAGATCTGAAAGGAGAAAAGGGACAGAAAAAACATTTAAAGAGAAAATGATGAAAACTCCCCACAGTTGATGAAAAACATTAATCCATTCATCTTAAGTGCTCTAAAATCCACAGAGGGTATACTTAGAGACATTCACACCTAGATGCACCACTATGAAACTCTTCCTAGCCTTGGACAAAAAGAGAATCTTGAACGTGAGTGAATCAATGTGTCAATTATAAGCACCCTTCAACTTGGTTCACTAACGGAAGTGTTTGGCAAAATTTTGTTTTCGTTTACAAATTCTGCACTGAGTGTCAAACACAAACATGACCATCTTTTCCACATAAACACAAACATGGCCATCTTTTCCAAAATTGTAGAACAAATTAAGTTCATGAACCAAGGTACCACTGTAGCCAAAAGAAAAAAATGACTAAGAATTCTAGCCTCATCAAAACATGAAGGAGAGGGCTGGGGATTTAGCTCAGCAGCCTAAGTGCCTGCCTGGCAAGTGTGAGGTTGTGAGTTCAATCCCCAGTGCCACACACACAAAAAAACACAAACAAACAAACAAACAAACATGAAGAAGAAATTAAGACATTCTCAGATAAAGAAAAACTAAAAAAATTAATCACTGGCCAAGCCATCCTAAAAGAGATAAAATGAACTTAGATCGAAGGAATGTCAGACTGAAACTGGGCAAAAGCAGAGAGCTGCAGTTTCTAATCAGCTACAGGATCACATGGGTAAATAATAACTCCATGGTATACTGTATTGTTAAGGTATTTTGTTCAGCAGGTTAGGTTCATGAAAAGCATTTTATGATGTTTTTGATTTACTATGGGTTTATTGGAATATAACTATTATAAGTTGAGGAGTAGCTACACAATTAAATGAAGTTGATATTAATCTGAACTCAATTGTTATAGGGTAAGATGTTAATTATAATTCCTAAGGTAACCACTAAGAATGTAACTTAACTACAGCAAAACAAGCCATATAGGAATTACTTTATGAGTGAATGTATTCATGTATGTATCCATATGTATGTTTTGAAACAGGGTTTTGCTCTTAGTCCAGGCTGGTGTTGAACTCACTATGTAGCTCATGCTGACCTCAAACTCATGGTGACCCTCTTGGTTCAACCAGCCTCCCAAGTACTGGGATTACAGGTACCACATGGAAATTTAAATGGTGCGTTAGAAAATATTTAACATAAAAGAAAGTAGAAATAGAGGGATACAGGAACATAAAAGACATAAGATATAATAAAATAGAAGATATAAATTTTACCTTGTCAGTAATTATACCAAGGGAAAATGACTTAAGCCCCCTGATTAAGTAAGGTACTGGCAGAATAGATTCAGATGCAAAGGACCAAACACACTGCATGCAAGTGACAGAAATAAGATATACCACACAAACAATTAACAGGGAGTCAGAGTGGCTATATTAATGTCATAAAAAATAGTTCATGCTCAGATATTATCACTAGCACAAAAGAAAGACTTTTAAATGATAGAAGGGTCAATCCATCATTAAACTATAACAATCATAAAGACAGTGTGTTACTAAAGGGCCAGGAATTTAGCTCAGGGGCGTAAGAGCCCGCCCAGCAAGTACAAGGTCAAGAGTTCAATCCCTGGTACCAAAAAAAAAAAAAAAGTCACTAATTAATAGAGTCAAAATATGAAAAGTATAACTATACAAAGAAGAAAGAGACAACTCAAAAATGTAATTTGGAGACTTTACTACCCAACTTTCAAAAACGAATAAAACAACTACACAAAGATTAATGAGAATAAAATACTTGAACAGCATTTTAAACCAACCAGATCCAACTGATATCTAAAGAACTCTTCACCCAACCACAGCAGAACACATTCTTCTTAAGTACACACACAGTAATCTCCATGACAGACCATGTGTTAGGGAATAAAACAAATCTCAATAAATTTAAAGTGATTGAACAACCATTTTGAAGAAGGCAAGAGACACTAGGGTAGCCATTGCTAATCTCTTGTTATGTTTTGAAGACCTGTATTGCTTGCAGTGTTCTGTTCTGAAATGCTATGTTGTGTTTGACTCTATTCTGTTTTGTTTTGTTCTATTCTCTTTAAAATAAAAAATAAAAAAATAAAATAAAATGATTGCAGTCCTGCAAAGTATGTTTTTCAACCATAATGGAATATTAGAAATAAGCAATAGATGAGAATTTGAAAAATTTACAAAGATGTGAAAATTACACGACACAGTCCTAAATAAAAACGGGTAAAAAAGAAATCACTAGGCATGTCCTTTGCGAGAAATCAGAAACACAATATAGCAAAACGTCTAGAATGCAGGCAAAACTGCATTTTATGAGCTATGCTGACCAAGAAAAAATTTCAAGTTTCTACAACTTGTTAAAATCCGGAATGAAAATGAGAACATGACTACCAATTTGACAAAAAGTATTATAAGGGAATAGTAGGAACAACTGTATACCAACAAACTAGATAATTTAGATGCAGGGTTATCCTGACACAGAAAACAAGGCCATACAAACACACAGACCAATATGAATGTGAATGCAAGTATTCTCAACAATTACAGAGCAGTACAAGGTCCTGGACTGGATCCCATGCAACACACATACACACAGACACACAAAATACTAGTAAACTGAATCCAGGAATATATACTAGCAGTGACTAGCCCATAAATAATATGAAGAGTTCAACTTGCAGTTATCACTTAGAAAATGCTTAGGAATAAGCTGGGTGTGGTGGCACACACCTGTTATTCCAGCACTCTGGGAGGCTGAGACAGGAGGATCACAAGTACGAGCCCATCCTGGGCAACTTGGCCTGGCTCAAAAATAAAAAATAAAAAAAAAGGCCTGGGGATCAGTGTAATCTAGTACCACAATAAACAAATAAACAAATCTAAGAATAAATTTAATGAGTATAGAACTTGTACATTGAAAACTATAAAACATCACTGAAAAAACTTAAAAATCAAATGGAAGAATACGTATGTGTACACATATGTATATACACATATAATATATAATGTGTGCATGTGTGTAATGTATGTAATATATACTTATATATTTTTTGTGGCACTGAGGACTGACCCCAGGGCCTTCATACTGAGGTTACATTACCAGCCCTTTTTAAATTTTTTGAGACAAAATCTAAGTCACCAAATTGCCCAGTCTGGGCATGAACTTCTGATCTTCCTGCCTCAGCCTCCTAGAATGCTGGGATTATACCTCTGTGTCCCCATGCCCAGCTCAAAGACTTAATATTGTTAAAAAGTAGTAATACTTCCCAAATTGATCTACAAATTCAGTAAAATTCCTATCACAATCCTAGGTGACTTTTCTAGAGAACTTGACAAGCTGATTCTAAAACCCACACAGAAAGGCAAGACACCCAGCAACGGCCAAAACAGCTGTGGCACTCACACTTCTCAATTTCAAACTTACTATAAAACAATAGTTTAGAATAATCAAGTACAAGTAATCAAGTATGGTATGGTTTTGACATAAAGATAGACAAACAGATCAGTGGAATAGAATGAAAGTACAGAAATACATTTTATGGTCAATTAATTTTTAACAAGGGTGCCATAAAACTTCAATAGAGAAAATAATCTTTTTAAGAAATGATGTGAGGATAAATGGATATGTATGTATAGAGGAATGAACTTGGACCCTGGTCTTATATCATCTAAAAAATTAACTCAAAATGGATAAATGATTTAAAAATAAAAGCTAAAATTGCAAAACTGTTAGAAGAAAACAGTTACAAATATCTGCGATCCTGAATTAGATAATAGTTTCTTATATATGACATCTAAAGCATAAGAAACCAAAAAATGTAGATAAACTGGATTTTATCACATTTAAAAACGTTTGTATTTCAAGGCACATTATTAAGAAAGTGGAAAAATTCACAGAATGAGAAAAATTTGCAAATCCTATACCTAATAAGAGTTGCATATCCAGAATAAATGAAGAGCTTTTATAAGTCAACAATAAAAACACCAATAACCCATCAAAAAACACATGAAGCTGAGCAAGGTGGCACAAGCTAGAGCAGCCAAAGTGGGAGGACTACGAGTGCAAGCCCAGCCTGAACAACTCAGCAAGGCCCTGTCTCAAATTTTTAAAAAAAGCAACTGCAGATATAGCTCAGCACAGAGATTCTGGGTTCAATCCCTGTACTGGCAAAAAAAAAGAAGAGACAATTTGATCAAATACTTCTCAAAGGATGCTATACATTGCTCAGTAGGAACAGGAAAAGATGGCAAACATTATCAGTTCTTAGGGAAATGTAAATCAAAACCAAATGAGAGTATTTTTTACAATAAGAAAAGGCACATAACAAGAGTTGACAAAGACAGACAGAAAACAGAACTCGCATACATTGCTGGCGTGAATATAGAATGGTATGGAATGTAACCGAACAGTTTGGCAATTCCTCAAAAAGTTAAACAGAGAGTTATCATATGACCTAGCAGTTATACTTGTAGGTATAAACCCAAGAGAACTGATACAACATATGTTCACACAACTTGCATACAAATGTATGTAGTAGTATTATTCATAATTGGGCATAAAGTGAAAATATCTCAAATGAGCACCAGTTCTTGAAAGAATAAACAGAACTGTTGTAGTCAGGGATTGAGAGGAATACAATTTAATACAGGACACATAATTTATGGAGTTATTTTATAATAGTCACATAAAGAGTCAAACACAAAAAGTGCAGGAAATCTGTCCACACACTAAATACCCCAAAAAATTCAGCTGAGGGCCCAGATCCCATGGCAATGTCCTGCATGAGTCTAGGTGAAGACCTAGAGCCCACAATTATGACTCACACAAGTGTGTTTCACAGATCTGCACTGGGAAGGCCCAAAGGTCAGCGGTGGAAGCCAGAATGTCTGTGTCAGTGAGGTGAAGGATCTGTGCCAGCAGGCTGAGGGTTCTGCACTGGAGCCAGGAAGTGACACTCAAAGTAAGGACCAGGGCTCCCCTAAGTACCACAGCCATCCTCAGCGATGAAGTCCCGAGCTCCTCTGACGATGAGAACAGCCAAGTTCATAGCAGGAAAATAGCGTGACAAGCTTCTCCAGGAGATTGAATAGCACAACATCTTCCCCTCCAGAGCCAGCAAGCAATGCTCAAAGTAAGGACCAGAGCTCCTCCAACGTGAACCGCAGCCATTCTCAGCAACAACAAGGTCCCGAGCTCCTCTGACGATGAGAACAGCCAAGTTCATATCAGGAAAGAAGCTCGACAAGCTCCTCCAGGAGAACCAACGGCGACAGGAGAGCCAACACCACTACCTCTTCCTCTCCAGTTCTCCTTTTTATGTTGCTAACAATCCTGAGGTGGGTCATCCACATCCAGCACTATGCTGATTCAGTCCAGCTGGGTGTTACAAGTTGCCACCAGTTGTCAATCCATCACAAAAACATTACACAGCTATACAATGGATACTATTCAGTGATAAAGTGGAATGAAGTACAACATGGATGATCTTTGAAAAGATTACACTAAGTGCAAGAAGCCAGACCCAGGGGCCACATATTTATGATAGGATTCCGTTCATGTGACATGTCCAGCATAGGTAAATACATAGAGGAAGAAAGGATATCAATAGTTTCCAGGGACCCAGGGGAAGGGGACTAATGCAGGATTCACAATGGGTAGGAGTTTTCTTTCAGGAAATAGCAACAAATGCTTCAAAATTAGTGATGATGGTTGTACAACCTTAGGAATACACTAAAAACCACTAACTTGTATACATTAAAAGGGTGAATTTTATGGTATTTGAATTGTATCTTAAATAAAAACATTTTAATGTAGCTGAAAATTTAAAGACTTCAAAGTAAGAATGATGAAAGTCTAAAAGAGTTAACTTGTTTTGCCTCTATGAATCTACTTTATCTAGGCAGTCTCCACATTTGTCATACTACCTATATTAAGATTTTAAATTCTTGACATCTACTAAAGCTAATTTAGGGTATCAAGGTATCAATACTGATTCATTAAAAGTCTGACAGAGCATGAACTATTTTAGTAAGATACTGAGAACATGCTTGAACTGTGTGTGTGCGTGCGTGTGTGTGTGTATAAATGTTAAGCTTCTGTAGGACAGACACAAAAACTGCCTGAAATTGTAAAATTTAAAGACCGTTTAGACTAAAAGTGTGCAAATGATACTGAGGATGACATCATTTCACTGACAGGATACCCAGAAATCTTATTCTGACACAATAGTCAGTTCAAGAAAAAGTAACAAAATAGAAATAAATGAGAAAGACTAGAGTCCAAAGAAAACAAAACACATCTTGGGTAAACAGCTGTGTTGAAAAACAATTTCTTATCTAGCAATTAAGAACTGATTTCCTTCCAAAAGACACAGGACATTGGGTTAATAGATTTCTTTAAAAGAAAATCTGTTTTGGCTATTGAAACACTAAAAGAACAGAACATCTGTTTTGCAAGTAAAGACAGATTGCATAGACGAATCAAATATCAAACCACCGATTAGACTAGTGTTTAATCTGTTCTACTTAAATTTTCAATAACAGTAAATGAAGTTATATTCTTGAATTAAAGCCTTGCTATAAATATTTAACACCAGGAACCCCTAACACCAAGAAGATTTTAGAGTATAAATGAGGCAATTATTAGTATATTTTAATTATTTTATTCTGTTTGATGTCAAATCCAGGTTTAAAAGCAGAATCCTTCAAAATCATTTTAAAAATACTGTCCAAAGGAACACTCACCGTCCATGAATTCTGTACATATGGAAATTCTGTTTTCTACGAAAAATGCCCCATAAAATCCTATAATATATGATGAATCACACTGTAACAAAAATAAGAGAAAAAGTAGTTAAAAACCTGCAAGCCAACATCATAGGCATGTTTTACAAGTGCAAAATGAACAGCAAAAAAATTACCTTGTAAAGAATCTCCAATTCAGACATAATTTGCTTCTGAAGTTCCAGTGTAATATCTAATAGTATAACCTAAATATAGAAAGACATTAACAATAAAACCTTTATCCACCTTCGAGTGAAATATAGTTCTAATCATTATGAAATGTAATAACCAAAAAAGAGTGTTTCGTTTATTCACACACCCCTCTTCTTCTCCCTCCCTGTAATCCCCAGTAAACACAAACGGCACCCACATCTGCCTGGGCCTTTGTATGGGGAAGACAGTACAGCAATGATTGATGGGACCCAGGAAAAAGCCAGGCCACAGAGGTCAGCAGTAATGGCTTTAAAAGTCGGTTAAGTTATAACACTCTTAATTTACGCACTGTATTTCAGCTATATTGGTTATTTTCAGAAGGGAAGATACGAATGACCCTGGAACCATTAAAAAAGAATGGCCATATGATTCAGACACTAGGTAATAAGCAGCCAGGATGGGAAGAACATTAAAATGGGGTTTTTAGTTATGCAAGAGGTAAGAGTTTTTAAAATATATAATCTTTTTATTTTCTCCCGAGTGGGTAATATTTCTTTGCTAATATTGTTACAGACTTCTGTAGCTTGAAGGGAACCTCATTTCACCTAACTTCCTCATTTCGGGGAGGAAGTCATCAAGGTTTCTTTTCGGGGAACCACTGTGTGGCAGGGTTGGGTCCCTTTCTGACTGGGGTCTCCTGCTCTTCCCGGCACTTCTAGACGCTTAATGGTTTTCCTTAGAGTATCAGCTTCTGAGCTTGGCTTGTAACATAGAAATGTAAAAAATTTACGAGCTTACACAGGATAAATTTTAGCTTATTTCAAGCACCTATTTTTTTTTAAGTGGATCAACTTCAAAATTTACTAAGTGCTTCAGTAGAACCAACTTAAGGGAAATTGTTTTTTACTTTAAAAAAAACACGGAGGAAATAAAACAAGTGGAAGACAATTTTTAAGACTTGTGGCAGAGCTGGGGCTGGTGGCGCATGCCTGTAATCCCAGCCCTTGGGAGGCTGAGGCAGGAGGATGGTTGTGAGTTCGAGACCAGCCTGGGCTACAAAGTGAGCTCAAGGCCAGCCTGAACGGCATAGCGAGACCCTGTCTCAAAAAGACAAGGGCTGGGGATTTAGCTCAGTGGTGCATGCGCATGTCTGGCAAGTATCAGGTCATGAGTTCGATCCCTGGTACCAGTAAAAAAAACAAACAAAAAAAAGAGTTGTGGCAGCTCTGACTCTATATCTATTCCTAGGTAAAACTTAATATTCGAGATTATAAGTGCAGCGTAACTGTACACCATACAACACCAATTTACATCTTATATTACAAATAAAGAATGCTGGAGAAAAACATAAATCAGGAATTATACACTGCTGACAGAGCAAGGAAAGAAAAGGGCAATTTGAAAACACATTTTTTAGTACTGACATCCATTTGAGGGAAGGAAAGGAAAGGTTAAAAAAAAAAAGAGGCAGCACCAATTTCTATCAAGAGTTTGCTTTAGGGTTATTTATAAAAGCTCTCACTAAACCAGATTGTAAGTGTAATACAAAACTGCCAAGAAACATTTAAACACCTCTCTCGATCAATAGTCATTTGCCAACTATATTCACTTACATTTTGTTCCTGTATAAAACTTAGCGACAAAATAAATTCATCTAATGGTCTTTCAGTTCTGTGCCATAAAATACCATTATGTCAAATACAGTGAATCTTCTACGCTAAAAAACTCTGCTCAAAGAAATGAAGTTATTATTGACCTGAGAGCAGTGCTTCTCAACACTGACCTTACAATTAGTTACCCACAGCACTTTAAAAAAATCACCAGTGCAAAAGCCTTGTCCCAGAACAATGGGTTGGGCCACATCTTAGTATACATAAAGGCTCCCCCAAGGACTTCTAACCAATAATAAGGTTAAGAACCATTTATTTAAGGTTTCATAAATGCCATTTATGCCATGTTAAGAAATGAGACTACCAAGACCTACTGGATCTCTGGGCAACCAACCTAGAAATGATGAGATTCCACATGGTTAGCCAACACCTTGGAATTAATCCAAAACTACAAGACCATAGCATTCTCTTAATTGGGTTGCTATGGCCTAGAATAAAGCTAAAACTCTAGCACACTCTTTAAGACATTCTCCCGTACTCCAGCCCAACTCCTTACTCAAATCCATTGCTCGTGCGAGCTCAGATGAGCACTCCTGGTCGACACATGCACCATGGGCTTTCCAGCCTTCCAGTCCACCGTCCCTGGGTATAAAACCTGTTTGACTAGGTAGACCCAGCCTGAAGGCCTCACCACCTTGATAAAGCCCAGGCCAAAGCCCTCCATCAGAATCCAGCTCAGTCCTGATCCTTTATATTTTTCCTAAGAATTCATCCTTCACTGCCTGAAAACTGTAAGCTTCAGGATTCTGGGTAAATCCCTGAAGAACAAGGACAGAGTCTTGCACAGACTGTATTTCTATGTCCCCAGCAGCCAGCACAAGGTTTTACTCACAGTAGTGCCCATGAAGTGATGTGGAACTTAATTAAAGTGCTTCTTATAACCATAAGCTGTGGCTAGACACAAATGACAAAGATTGTTTAATTTCTACAACTATATTTGAAACAAAAGGCATTAATGCCATAACGAAAGTGTCACACTGACCTAAAGTGGAACAAAGAATACTGTATTTGTGGAGCTAATATCTTGTTCTCTGATTGGTCCTTATCACTCTTGGTATTTGCTATAGTCCAGAAAAGTGGAGATTCCATAAAGATAGAAAAGTGAATAAAGTAATTTCTGGGATTTGAGAAGGAAAGTAAAATCCACCTCAAAGTAACTCTACTCAAATGCTCTCTATTTTCTGGGAGACTTGGCACTCTGGGTGGAAGGTTAATTCCCCTTCCCCTGGGCATTCTTGCCAGTGAGCTTTGAAGCTGCTAAAAATAAACAAGACCAAGTCTTTCTTTGAAGGCGACAGAGAAAAGTATAGCAAATGCTCATTTTCTTGCCCAAATACAGGAAAGTACGGACTGCCTGAGTCTTCCTGGTTTGTTTATTTCCTCCTCAGGAAGCACTAAATGCTTTAAACGGGCAAGAATCTGAATATAAAGCATTTCCTGGAGAAAGGGTTAAGTGAGAGACTGAAATACCTGAGTGCATTCCCCTGCTCTCCACTACACCTCCAGGACAAATAAGGATGAGTTGTCACGTTAAATACAAGCAGTCAAGTGACTGAATTATAATTTACTCTGTGCTCAATTTAAATTAGTGTGAGGCTATTAAAATATACAGTATAAATACGGCAATTCATCACAAGCTGTCATGGATGACTTCATTTATTTGCTGGAGTGGCACACGCGCCACTAAAGGGAAGGAGAGCAAAATCACAGGTCAAATTAAGCCGCTATTCTGTTTTAATTCACTTATTTAATCTATGGTGACATAATTGTCTTTTACAGTATGTACAACTCAGGAAATTTGGGAGGATTACAGTCAGTATACAAATGATTAATCAAATGGTCCATTTAAATGCTAGTTTAAAAGAAGCACAAACCCCAAAGCAGTCCAAGAATGATAATCAGCACATGCTACAAGAAATTTCTTTTTAGATGGATTTTTCCCAGTTAGAAAACAAACAATACTGGGAAATCTATTAAATCCTCCAAGCATTACTATTTGAGAGATTTTATAGAATACATTAATGGTATAAAAAGGTTCTGTCTGCATGATAGCTAACAGTTTTTTAAATTTGTTTTCTGCTCTACTTATTTGCAATTGTCTTGCCTACCTACACCAAACAAACAAGCAAACAAACAGCTACTTAGAAACACGTTTCATGAGTTACACAGGTCACTATCAAACAGTCATCTTTAAAATGTGATTAGCATCATTTTCAAAACATTCTCTTTGAGGCAGAAAACTTTCTAAATTCTATGGTATAAAATAAAAATTCAATGTACTTTCATTTTTTCCAAAGATCAATTTTTTTTAAAAATACCTGAAATGATACTTCCTCACTCCTGAAGTCTAAAAGAGTGAATAGTACAATAAAACATTTTTCTGTTTAAAAACCAAGAACGCTTAAAAATTCATAAAAATTTGACATATTTTGAGTAGGAATAGAAAAGTAGCAGATTTTCAAGGACTCTTATCTAATTGCTTCCAAAGCCATTCACAGTGTGGGTCCCACTGACCACTTGGCTTGGGAAATTAGATCCCCCCTCCATCCTATGCAGGCATCAGCGCCTGTAGGTGATTCTGTGTGGACAAGGACTGTGATTTGCTGCTCCTTACAATCCTTCTGTGACACTAGGCATTGAGTTCACAACTGGGGTCACTGAGAGGTTCAAGTGACATGCTTGGAGTCACACGAAAGTCGGGAGGGTCAGGCAAAGATCAAATGTGCACCTAACTCTTAACCTTCCATCTCATCTTTTAATATGTATATACAAAAAAAGCTAAGGAATATTTTGGATGAGAGCAGTGGCCCATACCAAAAACACTGTAGGATATTTTGTTTGTGAGCTGAATCTGTTTTCAAGACATTACTTCAGAAGATAAATGAACAAACTAAAGAACAAACAAAAGAACAAAAATGCATTCACTCAGCCAGTCAATCAACAAATTATGTACTAAACACTTACTTATTATGTGTGGTGCTATGTAAGAGGCCCTATATGTAAGGCTCTGAAGAAAGAAAGAAAGATCTGTTCCCTGCTTACAAAGAGATTTCAACTTAACAGTGATGTGTATACTAATCATAAAACGCAAATCAGGATGTGGTAACACCTTTAAGAGTCACATACAGAGAACTCCAGAAAGGTGAGTGATAGATACAGGACAGCAGTTATCCAGAAATGTTCAAGGAAGAGCAGGCCCCAGAAGGGTGGCAAGGATTCAGACAGCTGGACACAAGGCTGAAGGTGTCCTAATTAGCTGGACTACGTGAATCAGTGCTGAAGTGAGACAACACTGAGGTACAGATAAGGCAACAAGTTCCAATTAAAGAGCTGCACATAGGAGACAATGCCAGAAGAGTAGACTGATGGACCGTGCAGGATCTTGAGTTCCATGGCCTAGAGATTTATCTGATGATGGTAGTGGAGGTGGTGGTGTAACAGGGAACATTTGCAGAGGGGAAGAGGTATGACTAGAATGATGCTTTGGGGAGACAAATCCGAGGGTGGTGAGCAATGAACGCACGCAGCTAAGAGAACTTGGATCAAGATCACTTTGGTCTAAATCCAGGTCCCACTTCTTATTAGCTGTGGGACTTCGGGCAAATTATTTAACTTTCCTATGACTCCGGTTTAATAGGGATCAGTAATAGTAATCTCTTACTAGGGCTCTGTTAAATAGGGATCAAGC
>RJWT010037573.1:0-13031 GCA_004365215.1 Cuniculus paca | reverse complement strand
AGCTCTGGAAAGAGAGGAACTGGTTTGTTTGACTGGTTGTCTCTTAGATGAGGTTGAAGAGATATGTCAGTTCCTAAGGTAAAGTTGTGAGAGCTTCAAAGGAAGTCCAAGTGTGTTACCAGGATTGGGAGAAAGACAAAGAAAAATACCAAAAACATAAACATGGACAACGTCCAGAAACTGACAAAGCATGCACTTGAAAGAAGAAGGATATATCAAATGCTGCTATGGTCCTCTGTGTGGAGGGTACAAAGCATGCAGATGCCCAGTAGGCCTGCACTCCTGCCCTGCACACTGCTTGGCAGGGCTTTGCACCAAGCGACCTCATGCATCCATTTTCTTATCTAAAAAATGGAACCTAGTGCCTATGGTGCTGTGTCTAAGAAGACAGCCCAGAGAAAGGAACTTAGAGCATTGTGTGGCCACAAATAATAACCTGTCTGTCATAAGGACACCCCAATTTTCCCACAAATAAAATCACTTCAATAAGAGAATTTGGGAAATGAGGACAGTTTAGAGAACAAATGGGGGGGAAGCTAGCACCAGCAAAAGCTATTGCCATGCTCAGGTCGAGGGAACAAGAATAAACGGTATGTTACCAGAGCTCATGTAGAGGGGCCACCACGCAGAAGCCAGAGCTGGGGGTGTGTACAGCAGCTGCCAGGCACTGAAAGGGTGTAGGGTGTGGACAAGGGGTGTCTCCCCCAGGCACCCACCCGCCATCTCCTGCCACTGCAGCCACCAGAGAAAGCTGATGCTCATGTCCTGCTGGATTCATTAAATGCACTGAGCAGGGGGAAGTAGCCCTGTGACAGACTCTCAAGAATTTGCCAAAGAGCAAAGTTAGGGAACAAAACTGCAAAGTTGTGGAGCTGGGGTTAATGAGGATGATTTTAGGACAAACATTAGTAAACATCATCTGAATGGGGACTGGTCAGAATTTACAAGGCAGGCAATTTGCTGGAACAGCCATTTGTCTTATCTTTTGATTGTGTGTATCATCCGGAGTTATTCTTACAATTTGTGGTTTTTGTCTTGAAACAAATGGGACAAGTGAGCTGATGTTTAAAAACCCTTTAAGCTTAATTTGTTTAACATATACTGGTCATTCGGTTTATCTCTTTTGCAGTCATAGTTCTTTTTGTAAATTGGTTTCTGTTTTGTTTCTCACTTCCATTAGCCAAACTCTACCAGAAGGCAATCACCCAAGGCGGGTGGTATAAATGAATGAGCAGCAGATCATCATAGTTAATAAAATGGACTGCTATCAGATAAACCTGATCTAGTGATTCTGTCACTTATTAACAGGTAGATGTTAGGCAGGCTACATAATCTCTCTGTGCCTCAGTGTCCCTAGGCAGAGATTACCCTAGGAAGTGGGCAGGGCAAGAAAAGGAGATGTGGCTCCTCAGAACCAGAGTTTAAGGCCCAGTACTCTCACCTGCCCACCTGCCTGCTCTTCTCCCTGCCTTTCTCTGTTCTTCTTTCACTCTTTCCCTCATTGCTTCATTTTCCAACTGATGTTGATTCTTCCTTATCTGTATATCTCTTTTTCCTCCATTTATTTCTCATTTGAAGAATTACTGCCCCAGGATTCTGCAAATTATACTTAGGTGAATAGAATTATGTCATACTACTGAAGATTGTTTCATGTGGCAAACACTGTAAAAGCTGCCTTTTATACCCATGCATCTTATCCTTTCAATCAGTCTTCCCCAATAAGATCTTGAGCAATGGGGGATATAATGTACAATCTGCATGATCCAATCTCTGCCACATGGCCCATGTGGTAACTGAGATTTATATTGTCACTATTGTAAGCAACTGGATTATTAAATTTTAATTAATTTTGATCAGTGTACATGGAAATGGTCACAAGTGGCTAGGGCTATCCTGTAGGACAGTATTGATCTACATGATCTTGTGCCACTGCATTTAATATTCACATTTCAGACAAAAGAAAGCTGAGTTCTAGCAAGATTAAGTAAAATGTCTATAGCTCTGCTCCCCAGAGATACTCAGCTTCATGCAAGTGCTCCACTTACCTGGACATCCTGCTTTTCAAGTTCTTGGACAGCTAATCTTTTGAGATCCAGCTCCCTGTTCCCTTCATCCATGAAGCTTTGAATGCATGCTATCATTACACTTTCTAAATGTCTCAACTGATGCATGTTTACCATTGCATTGCAGTTATGTTTAATTGGGTACATTTCTTTATGTGAGAACATGGAGGGCAGTAACTGAGTCACTATGAAAGGCACACTGTAAGTATAAAAGACAGTTTTGCAAATAAGGGTTTTCATCATAGTTGTCAACTTCTTGGATTTGCTCCACAAGCACTAATGTGTTAATGGCATAGCATAAGCTTACTGATGCTGGTCTCAACTATGTCCTTCAAAGGTTTAAATTCTGCAGATCAATGTGCTCCCATTGAGAGAAGATTCAGACCAGAGACCTCCCTTCTTTTCCTTAGGCAATACACAGCTCTGGATGCTAGGATGTTAGGCTTGCTACCCTTTAGACTTGGGTCTTTTGTCCCCATAGTCATACATTTCTCTGTATGCTCTCCAGAAAGGCAGTGAATTAGTGGTGCCCCAAAATTGTGATATAATTTGGTCAGTTCTTCTACTAAACAGCCTGCACAAATGTCCACTGCCTCCTGCACAGGCACAGACATCTCTAGATATACAAGGCAGCTGTGGGCCTGAGGGTCTCCATGCTGAGAGGTCTTGGGTTGGCAGATTCCATGGCAGAATGGGGTAGAGGTGCCTCAGTCCTTGTCATACACAGCTTGAGAACTGAGAGGTCAGGAGATCCAGGACAGCTGAGTTCTGGGAAACTGATGCCCAAACCAGGTAACATTGTGATGAGGTCTATTCAGGATGAATTTGGGGTCAACCCTTTCAGGAGAAGGGACTCACAGGAAATGACCTTGCTCCCATGCATGCATTAATTTTGTCCACCCTGACCATTTCAGGTTTCAGTAACTTTGCATCACCTTCATAAATAAGTCTGAACTCTTTAACATTGCTTTCCAGTTTTAGCAAAGCTAAAGTCTCAAATGCCAACAGCAACCAGGTAGACAATATCAAGGGCAAAGTGGCAGTCTGCAAGATGTGGTGACCTGGAAAGCTTAGGCTATTCTCAGGTAACAGCCACTCCTCCACTTGACCATTGTTGTAGATGAAAGTAAGTCCTAGATCCTCCTTTTTCTATCAATAGAAGATGAGAACCTGGATTTTGGTTTATTAGAGTACTTAGTCTTGTGGATGACTGCACACAAGGTAATGAGAATCTCTGGGTCAGATCTGGTCCATGTGCCACCTTTTTGCAGCTCAGCTCCCTGCCTACTGTGCTGTCCTGGCCATGGCAACCAAATTCTGCTCTCAAACACCCCATTCTCATGCACTGGGCCACCTGTGCACCTGCCCTCCCTTCACTGGAGGAAGGGTTCCATCGCTATTCTGTGCTGAGCTTGCACAGCTCTTCTACACCAAAGTGGGATTGCTTCTTGCAGAAATCTCAGCATCCAAGGCACTTGCTCCTTTCTCTGGACTACTTGTTGTGTTCCCACCTTGCCTGTAGTATTTACAGTTTTATATTTTAATTGTGGGGCTTAGTCATGGGTTTGCTCCACTATACAGAGAGCTCTTGAGCTCCAAGGACTATACAATCCCACTGCCAACTTCCTGTTGCACCTCTCTGTGTGTTCTACAGCAGCCCCAGTCTCACAGTGGGACGATAGCACCTGAACTGCATCCTCTGACCCAGCCCGATGCTATTTTTACACCTTCCTCTCACTGAGGACCTTTCATCTTCCTCCCCTTCCTAACCCTATCAATCCCACCCTGAATGTGGCAGTGTGCCTGCCTTCTGTAGCTCCTCAAAGCTGAGACAAAAATATCCCTTCCTACCAGGAGCAAAAATAGAAATCATGAAACAAATCTGTGCTGTGTTCTTATTTCTGTGCAGGGCACTCCTGTTGTCTGGGTAGCTGCCGCTTCCAACATTCTGCCACGTGAGATGGCAACAAAGGGCTTTCCCTGTCAGGAAGAGAAAATGCACAAATTGGTGTCCCTTTCCATGGCAGAACATCCATGTTCCATTCTTGTCCCTCCCTTTCCTTTCCTATCCTCCCCTTCACTGATGCATTCTTGCAATCCCCCCCTGATTGCGAGGCTTGGTTTACTGCACGCACTCACTAGTGCTATGGGAGACAAGGCTAACGAGACAGACTCCCTGTCCACAGAGGGTTCCCTCTGCTTGCACAAACAGGCACGCAGATACTGACAATCTGGTGTCACCAGGGCTTCCATAGATGGATGTCCAGGAGTTCTAGAGAGCAGAGGAAAGGAGGAACAACATTTTGTAAGCTAGCGTTCCCTCTGCCAGCAAGCAAAGCATTTCTATCACCTTCTGGCATTAGGCTCAATTCTGTGACCTTATGAACAGAATTTAGATTGCTTCATTTTTCAGAGAGGGAGGGAGATCCTGCCTGGTAATCACTCACATGTCTGATTATGGAGGAGGCAGTGGGACTGGAGGGCTGAAGTGGCCCTGGCACCTCTTCAATTATATTCCGTTTTCTAAAATGGGGACATACCATTTCTCAGGTCTAAGAGCAAGAGGCCTTGGGGATTAAATGTTAATCAGGTCCTGCCTGCCTATTTTCCATTCTTAGCTCTTTTTAAAATGCATTTTCCCATCTCTCACCTCATTCATTTATTCATTCATTCCTTTGATCCAGACCATCAGACTTTCCCATGTACACCACCAGCACACAGCATACAAGATAAAATAGCAAATCTGCCCAGGAGTCTTCACCCGGCATGTTCATTGGAGACTGGAGGATCCAGCTTACATGTGAATATAAGTGTTTGAAAAGCACCTTCAGGTCAAATTTTTAAGTGGTAAAAGCAAAATGCAGAAGCATGCATAGTCTGGTAACATTTGTGTGAGAAGCAAATTTTTGGAAAAAATGTATATATTTTCTTATATTTTCACAGTATGTCTGGAAGACTCTGTAAGAAACTAGAAGTATGGTTGCTTATGGGAATGAGACCAGTTGTCTAAAAAGCAAAGCAAAAAGGAGACTATTCTGTAGGATGTTGGACTTTGTGTCACATGGATATATTTCCATTTAAAAATAATTTATAATAAAATATAAAGTAAGTCAGTTTTAAAGAGCTATAGACTGTCCCCGGTTTTCAGACATTCTGAATCACTGTTACGGGACTACCCAATTCAAATTCTGTGCACCAACCGTACTCAGTAAGCACTTGCAGTCCTCTGACTGAGTCACATCTCTCTGGCCTCTGTGCCTTTGTGGTGTGCTTTCTCCAGCTTGGTTCACACTTCTATTTCTTGTCTTCTATCCTGACGTGCTGATTGATAACCCCACCATTACTTTCTTCCTTAAATGGCCCCATCTCTGTTTCTAAAGCTTTCTTTACTCTCCCCTATAATTCCATAATTTCTTATAGGATTGTGATGATCTATTTACTTGTATAGACATTGTCTTGAAATGACAAAGAAAAAAAGGAAAAGGAGAAAGAGAAGAACTTGGGATGCAGCTCAGTGCAAAGGCCTTGGATTCGAATCTCACTATTGACCAAAGGATGTTGTTGGGGGATCCTTTATAGAAGCCTTCAACAGAAACTTCACTGCCTATTTCCCCTGCCTTGAGGTGACTTGTGCTGTGCTTTGGACATTGAAAGAGAGCAGAAGTGAAGTGACACATCAGTCTGGTGAGCAGCTTTAGAAACCACTGTGTTGGGGCTGCTATGACTGAACAGATGATACCACACAGCAGTCTCATTCAGCAGAGACCTGCCCAGCCCACACTGGGCTCAGCAAGTGAATGACTCAGAAATGAAGGTTTCTCACACTAAGCCACAGAAATTCTGTGTTTTTGGTAGCATAAACTATACTATAAGAACTGATCCATTTATGTATTTGTAGAATATGACATAGCAGTTAAAATGGAATAGCCCTAGAAAAGGCCACATGAGAGTTTCTTGGACAAGGAAAACTACTGATCAATAAATTGACCATGAAACCTAAGTTGGAGGTAGCATGGGTTATGAAGTAAACTGAGACTTTGGAGTCATAAAGATCAAAGTTCAAATTCTAACTTTTGCTACCTGGATATTTTATCTCATTAGGTAAATGATGCAGTGCCTCAGTTTTATTGCCTCTTGTCAAATCAGATGACAGGACCTCCTTGAAAAGGTGCCACAGGGCAGTAATGTCCACAGAATTTTCAGCTGTGGTGAACATGCTGCATTCTGCACTGCCCAGTTTGGTGCCCACTGGCTACATGTATCTGCTTAAATTTAAACTGATACAAATGAGGGAAATAAAATTTAAAATTGAGTTCCTTGACCACACTAGCCTCATCTCAAGTGACCAGCAGCTTTAAGACAAAGAGGAAATAGTTGTAACACACCTAAGCTAGAATAGTGGTTCATTCTGATAATTATTTCTTTGGCCACCAGTTTATCTGTCCCACACTCCTATGGACAGGGACGCATGAAACCCCGTCATCAGTGAGTATCTTGATGAGGCGTTGTTTGTGAGTTCAGCATGAAGCAATGTAGCCAGCATTAAGTCCTAGTATCCACAGTTTAGAAAAAACTAAGGAGCTAACTAGTCAGACATTACACAAGCATTTATGGCACATGTTTCAAGGCTAATGAAGCAATCCTGAACTCTCTGAAGTTTGGCTGCAGAATGAGAATTTCCCACTGTAGAAGACCCAAAGGACCAAGAAGAATTAATTTTGTTCTTTCTACCTCTAGCTTCTGCTGTCCCTTTTCTCCTAGATTCTCCTTGTCTCCTTAACCTGTTGCCCAGGGAGCTGTGCTCCTCATAATCATGACCACCCCAAAGCCCAAACTCCCTGCCCTTGATGCACTTGACCATCACAGGAATAAATTTGATCTTTCATGAAAACTTTACTAAACTCTAAAGGAGTGTGTTAGAGAAATGATCAACAAGCCTGTGAAGGATTTGATTTCAAAGATGTGATACGTGATGGAGAGTTCTGATCCTTTCAGGATTTGTTGACTCTGTCCTAGGTTTCTGCAGACAGGAAGAATTTTTCCTGAGTCACTTTTGGCTGCCGCTTCCCAGATAACAATTTTCCACCCAGTCTCTTGAGTGCCTTCTTAGAGAACATGCCAGACTCCTTGAAAATCAAAGCCTGAAGGGCTGTAACTTCCTCCAAAGACTTGCCTCACCTCAGCACCAAGTCTAACACCATGAGAGTGTTGCTGTGCCTGTTGAATCATTCTCTCATGTCTAACTGGAATAAATGACATGACAGACAATGTTAAATCATTGCTGCTATTCCTATTAGAAGTTCACGGTTTTTACTGAACCTAAGACAAATGATCATTCATGTATTCAGCTCTCCATCCTTCTATTCATTCATGTATTGGTCCATCTCATGATTCATTGATAATCCATCTATTCAACCATGTCTTCAACTGTGCTCCCTCCCTCCTTCTCTTCCTCCCTACTTTCCTTCCTTTCCCTTCCATATCCTTCATTCCTTTATCTATTCACCTACACACCCACCAGCATTGGTAATATGGTAGTCAGTAGGGTAATCTCTGGAGTAAGATTCCATGGGTTTGGATTCCAGTTCTATAAATTATCATCGTGTGACTTAGTCAGTCTGAAGCTTTTTTTCCTCATTTATGCACGAGGATCAATAATATTCACCTCATATTTCTTGGGCTGGTGATAATTACAAGACATGATGAATGAAAAAATCTCAGGAACATTCCCTGGAATATAGATAAACTCTCTGTTACTATTAACTGCTATCATTACTCACCAGCTATAGACAGTCAGAAAATCAAGACACCCAAGGTCCAGCAAGGGTCTCTTTAGCCCAGTGAGACTCATGTTTCTTCTGCCTCTTATGTAGTTTATTATTTTCAACATTCATCACCACAAGGTGATAACTTGACACATGAAAAAAAAACTTTAGAATGTTTAACTGTTTGGATCATGAGCAATGGTAAATGTCTAAACAGGACTAAGTTAGGGTGGAGCTGTTTGGAAGACCAAGAGTCTTAGAACCTACCCAGTGAGCAGCCAATCTTCTGTTTCAGTCTGACCCTGCTTGTCTGCAGGATATTTCATTTGTTACCTATTTAGTTGCCCATAGCCCATGGAGACCAACTGATCCTTACAAGCTTTATTTTCCAAAACAGCTTTAATACTGTTTTAATTTACTATTACCATATTCCCTTTAGGGTCTTCTCTGGCCTCTGATGTTCAGTTGACTATGGATGGCATGAGTGAGTAGATCTCTTCTGTGCACTGAAGGTCCAACTCTGAGTCTTCTTTCTCCTTCTGTGGGTGTTAGTAGTATCTCTGCACCTGATTTTGTCTGAATAACATTTTCATGCCTTTTGTTCAAGCAGTGAAAACCTTTATTTCCCCCAAATGAAGTCTCATGTAGATCTTGAGTCATGTGTGCAACCTTTAACAAAACTTTGGGATAATAAAATCTCAACTAGATATGGTTGAATGTGATCAAAAGACATGTCTGAAAACTCTAGCAGAGATAAAAATTAATAAAATTTCAGATACACAATTAACAAATTGCCTTTATTATGATATAGATTTAGATGATTTGACATTAGCAGCATCCTGGAAAACAATGAAGACAGTAATAAGTGGTCCTGCCTTACATCAGCAGGATGTATTTTGGCTACAGATAATAATTTTTATTGGTACTTTCAAAACTATGAAAGAAACATTTGCATTAAGCTCTTAGTATCCAAATGGAAAAATCAGTTTGTGTTCAAAATGAGGAAGTTAAACAAGTGAACATTTATTGTTCACCTAGTAGGTGCTAATCCACACTTTAATTTATCTTCAAAACTAGCGTCTCAGCTTGTCGTTTGTTTCCTCACTGTGCACCACTGCATTCGAGCTTCTTTTTACTTCCATCTACCAAAATAGTTCTTGCCTCAGCCTCAGACATTTAGGGCAGTGGACTTCCCTCCAGCTCCGTGGCATTGGACAGCTTGGCAGTGTTCTGACCTTCTTAGCATCTCTTCTTCCTTTGGTTCCCATGATGCCATCTGCCCCAGTTTCCCTCCTTCTCTGACTGTGGGTTCCTTTTCTTCTTGGAGGTTCCTACTCATACTAGGCAGAACAATGACCCTGAGACATCCCATGCACTTGCAGAACTCCTACGACTTGCAGGCACTGGTCATTTACCATTGTGTGTCTGCTCTCTGCCTCAATAGCCACTCTCCTTGTTAGGGTCATTTAAGTAACTTCGTATTTTCTCCCTAACTTGGCTCTGGTCCAGTGCTTCTGACTCAGGGTACAGCACTTCCATTTATGTTCATTCTGTGCTGAAAACTTATAAAACAAACCTCAAAACTTCAACTTCTTCCCTATCCAACCTCCCCTGACCTCCAAGTCATCTGGGGTCTATAGAAAAAACCTTCTAAGGTCCCCTCTTCCCTATATTCAGTTTTGTCCCTAAATTCTAGCTAAGATAATCTCTAGTCTGGGCACCAGCCATTCTCATTTCATCTATTTGACTGTGCCCAGCAGCCAGATTAACCCATGTAAATATGCAGGTCAGGTCAAGTCAGGTCTCACCTCTCCCATCCTCCACCTCCAAATAGAACATGTCAGTGCTCTCCAGTGTTCTTGGGTAAAGCACTACACCTTACCAAGATAAAGAATTTCTTTCTATCTTCCCCTCTTGTCCCATCTCCAAGACTCTACTCTCTCCTTTGTCTTTCAGGTATTGGTCCTTGGTTAGACTCACAAAGCCCAGATGGGACAATTACGATTTTTAATTGTAGCAATTGGTCAAAGTAGTGAGTGGATGGGTTTTCTATGGTAGGAATGAGCATGTGCTATGAATTTCCTACTCTTCGTTAGGATTTCAGAAGCAGTATGAAAAAATCAGGGGCTCATTTTCATGGATGTGCTTTGCAATTGACTTCCATGTCTTAATAAACTCTACACAAAACCATCTTCTGTATCTGTGGAAACTGGAGCTCCTCTGAAACAAACAAAGAAGAATCTATAAAAATGATGGAGAGGAGTTGACTCACCACAATTTAGCCATACTTGGAGATGATGGAATTTTTCTGCTTCCTGCAAAGGATGCAGTCACAAATAGGGTAAGAGACTTGAGGTCTGTAATATAACAAGGAGACCAAGAGGTAAGTCTTGTGTTACTTAATCCAGATCTTTACATCAAGCTGAGACTATTTCCTGTTTGTGTATTTGTGGAAGGCTGAAAAATACCCCTTTGCTCCATATCAATGGAACATGTGCCTCTTACCTTATTGGAAAAAAGACTTTTTGCAGATGTGATTAAGAATTTTAAGATGGAATGATTAATTCAGATTATCTAGGTGGTCCTAAATATAATCACGAATGTCCTTACAAAGGAGTGGCATAGGATATTTGACACATAAATAGAAGACAACAGAACAGCAATGCAGAGCTTGGAGTGATGCAGCCACAAACCAGAGAACACTGGCAACCCCCAGAAGCTGAAGACTCAAGGAAGAGTTTGCTCTTAAAGCCACCAGGTCCCCTCATGACACATCTTTTGAGTGTACTGATTGTGTTGCCTTCCTTCATCGAATTTGTGGTGATTCATTATACCAGCCTCAGAAAACTTCTATAGATGGTGATGTGTGAGAAGAACTCAGCATGAAAATCCATGCACTTCATAAGATGCTACTCCAGCTCTCCTCTATCTTCATAGCCTTCCCAGTGCTTGCTTTTGTTAAATGAAGACTCAACAGTATAATCACCATCTAATGTTGAAAGGAGAACAGCTCTTAATGACTTATTGTCTAGTCCTCCTCTTATATGCAATTTATTTACAGCTGAATTGACATGTTTGCTTTCAGATTTCCATGGAAATCTACTTGAATACAGGCATAGTTCTGTCCCTGAAAACTTCTATCATATACTCTGCATCACAAGTAGAGTAATTCCATCCCATACATAATGCTTTGTCAACCTGTAGTGCGAATAATAGCACTCTTTTTCAGCGTGAATTGTTCCCCAGTATTTCAGGGATGCCTCCGTGCTACTGAGACATCCTGAGCACACTATAGAGAGAACCAGTGTCTGGACACATGAGTCAAGGACTGTGTTAGTAGGTTCAGTTCAACTTAGAATTTGGTGGCCATGAGTCCTGTTTGGAAGGCTCTTAAAATTGAGAGAGAAAAATAGACACGTAAGAAAACTATTCCCATGTGCTACCCTTTGGAACAAGCAGGAACAAAAGGCTTTTAAAGTGGAGAAGGGGAAACAAAACAGTACACAAGAACTGGAAAGCAGTGTAAGCAGTCTTGGCCTCAATGCACTTGTAAGTACTTGTCTGGCAGAGCACAGGAAAAGAAAAGTATTTTAAGCAACGTGTATAGCAGTGGCAAAGGCGGTGAGGGTGACTACTGAATTAGGAAAGATGGCCCAGAAACTGCAGAAGAGCTCACGCTTAGAAGGGAGAACTTCCAAAAGGAAACTGATGCTGAAAAACAAATTTTCCAAGATGGAAGGAAAAATTATGAGCTATCTCATGACTTGTGTCCTGCAACCAATTTGCAAAAGGGTAACATGGGAATGTTGATGAAGATGAGGTGATTAAAATCTAATAAACAGCACTCACTCTTAGGAAGACTGAGTTAGTCAGCTTTTATTAAAGAACATCTTTGCAATATGTGTTTAAAATTATAACAATATCTGTGTATTTTACCCTGAGGGTACAGCCTCATTACCCAAGAACATTTCTGAGAATCTATCCTAAAAGAATAACACGAAGTGAAGGCAGATGTCATACATGAAGTTGCTCCCTGCAGCCATGTTTATTATATGAAAATAAGGAAATAATTTGTATATTCAAGAAGAAGAAAAAAGCCACGTCCTAATTTCTAGATCTCATAAGGAGACCACCAGGAAGTCCAAACCAGAAGCCTGACTTTTGTCTGTTTCTAAAACTTGAAGTAAAATTCTTATGGAATTAACTATTTTAAAGTGATTTTTAACTTAAGCCCAGAGTTGGGCAATCATTATCTCTATGTAGCTCCAAACATTTCTGTCACCCCAAATGGACACCTGTATATATTAAGCAGTTATTGCCTATCCCATTCTTTCCCAGTCTTTGTCAACTATTAATCAGCTGTCTCTCTCTATACACTTATCTTTTCAGGACATTTCATAGAGGTGGAATCATACATATGGATCAGGCATTTATCTCACATAGAAAAGTGTTTGCAAGATTCATCCAAGTTGTAGTGTGTATCAGTAAGCATTTCATCCGTTTTTATGGTTCAATAATATTCCATTGCATGGAGACACCATCTTTTATTTATTAATTTGTCACTTCATTGATATTTGGATCATTTCTACCTTGTTGCTATTGTGAATAGTGCTAATGGGAACATTCATATACTGGTTTTGTTTAAATATCTGTTTTCAATTATTTTAGATATTTGGCTAGGAGTAAAATTACTAAATTGTCTAGTCTTTAAAAGATTGAACTTCGAATGTCCTTGGCTGGACCTACACACCTCAGGTGGATTCAGTTCCAAGTACTCCCTCGGCTTTTGTGTCCAAGTTCACACACCCACGCTAAACTTCTGCTGACCCTTAACTGTATGCCTCTTGGGGATGTTGCCACTCTCTGCTGGTCTATAGACATTTTCATGCTCATGGAAAATGACTCCATAGAATGAGTAATAACATAGGAAAATGCTTTCATTATAGGGCAAGGGTAATGCTCAAGTGATTGGATGCAAAATACTTTTTCATCAAAACATTCTATGTATGACTTGGACTTATCAGTATGATTTGATCTTCTTTTTTATGTGAAAATACTCACAAAAACATTGTAAAAACCTCTCCAAACACAGATGGGCAATTGTTCCCCTTTCTCCATTCCCATGGGATTCTTATGTTGCTTTGAAAATCTGTATTGCTTGCAGTGTTCTGTTCTGAAATGCTATATTATGTTTGACTCTATT
>RJWT010037572.1:0-13033 GCA_004365215.1 Cuniculus paca | reverse complement strand
TTTGAGCAATATTTAAACATTACATTTGCTTTATTTTTTTCCCCTCTGGTTGGAAAGTCAAAATTGATATATGTTAAATTTTTTCTTTATATCTCACATGCCTTGCTTGGTTTGAATGTCTCCACCAAAACTCATGTGGAAGTCTAATCCTCATTATGTGAAGAGGTGGGAGCCAGCTGGATGTGGGGGTGCACACCCTTAATCCCAGTCAGTGAGGGGGGCGGGGCTGAGGCAGGATGATTGAAATTCAAGGGCAGCCTGGGCAATATAGTGAGATTCTGCAAAGAGGTGGGACAAAGGTGGTCCTTAAGAGAGCATTAAGTCACCAGGTCTCTGCTCTCATGGTTGGACTAATCTATTCACAGATTAACAGACTGATGGGTTATCTTAGAGTGGGTATGTGTCCTGTCACCATAATATTCCTGACACCCTGTGGGACATTGAGAGTCCTCACCAGCAAGGAAATTCTCATCAGATGCAGCCCTCAACCTTCGACCTCCCGTCTGTAGAACCATAAGCTGATTAAACCCTTTTTCTTTTTAAATTTCCCAGTCTAGTATTTAGTTACAGCAACATAAACTTGATGAAGACATGCTTCGATGTTATTTTTGGTATGTTCTATACTTCCTTGTGAAGCTCCAATCTGGATATCGTCTAATGACTTACACTTTTATCAGAAAATTTCTCTTCTGCTCTATCTAATCTTCTCTTAAACTTATCTATTGAATTCTTAGTTTTAGTAAAGACATTGTTCAATCATAGAATTTGTATCTGGGTTTTCATAAAGCCTGGGTCAGGCCGCATGCTGTGATCTCATTTGTATCCTCTGACTATCCCATAAGATATGTACTGTTAGCATCTGTGTATTCAGAGAAAAGAAACAAAGGCTCAAAAACATGAAATCACCCAGTATTACACAGCAAGGAATCAGTATGCTAGGATTCAAGTCCCAGGAGCCCGGCTCGGTACAAGCTTTGATGGCCTTGCATCACATTGCTGCTGAGCAAAACATGGTTCGGCACTAGTAGTTGCTAGATCGATGCGATGCTAAGTATACTATGTTACTGGATTTTTGCAATAAGCTAGAGAGAGGAACTGTTCCTGCCATTCTACAGACGAGAAAAAGGAGGTTTGGGGAAGCCAGATCTTGCTTGAGGTTTCACAGCTCATAGGTGCAAGTCGGGATTCCAGCTACGGAAGGCTGCCCCGAGGTCCCTGCCTCCAACCACTCCACCTGCTTCCAAGCGCCATCGGGTGACTGTGCTTGGAACTGAGATACAGCATGGGCTGTGGCGAGGATGGATGGCAGCCTGAATCAGGTCACCGAGAAAGCAGTACGTTGCTTAGAAACAGGGAGCTTTGGAAGCCCAAGTGGATGCCTCATTGTGAGTTTGGTGCGGAACACAGAAGGCCACGTGGAGGACGGGGTGTGCTGCACGCCTTGTAAACAGGTTCGTGCCCCAGAGCTTGGCAGGGCAGCTTCGGATGTGGGGGACACAGCGCCCAGGACACGAGGCAGAGTCCAGCTTGTTCAAGTCGAGTCTCTAAGGTCAGGACGTTCTGCACACCATGATGGTAGAGAAGATCTGGCTGATAATTGCTGGGTCTGAAAGATAACTATCAAGAAGCAGAGATGTGGTCAGGACAGCCCACGGGGGACCATCACGAGCGACGGGAATGTGAAAACTGGAACCAGGGACGGGGGAGTAAGTGCTGGGCGGTGATTATCAAACCACTTCCCAGGCTTCCTCAAAGCACGATCACACGTATGCACATGTATGTATGCGTTTGTGTGTGTATCTATACAGTTGGGAGTTTCCAAAAGGCATTTGTCACCTAGTGAGGGACATTAGGGACAAAGTTTTCTCTGTGTGTCAGCAGATAGGACCGCCGTTTCTATTCCTATGCTGCTGGATGCAAACATCTCTCTTTTTATGTAACTCAGTTAAGATTCCTGTAAATGCTGGAGATAAATAGCTTGTTTTTCAGTTTTCTGGAGACAAACCACATGAAGAATCCCGGCACCAGAGTGGCATCCGGGCCCTCCCCCGATCCTGGACTTGCAGAACTGAAAATGATTTGTCGTAAAAGGATTAATAAAGGAACTCCTCTCTTCCAATTAACCCCCTCCTAAAAGGCACAGTAAAATGCACTCTATTTCTCTTTGGTGAAGAACTCCGACCGTTTAACGGCCTTTATAGTTAGAAATGCACAAATGTAAATCTTTTGGTTAAAAGTGGAGCCTGCCCCCTGCTCTCAAGGGGGGAACAAAGAACACAAAACTAGCCTGCAAGTCCAAATTAGGTTCCCCCTTTAATCTCAGTCGCATTCTTTTATTTCATATCCCACATTACAGTTTTGCAACTGTTCCCTTAGATGAGTACTCCTTTGCTTATTGTCTTTCCCCGATTGGCGATCTTGTGCCCCAAGAGCAGATGTCTGTCTGGTTCACCATAACATTCCCAGCACAGCTTGTGCCTAGCGTGTAGTTGGGAATCAGCAGATATTTCACAGGCTATCGTCGGTAAACAGGAGAGAAGATAGGGTCTATAGCACTGACTGTATTCTAGCTTTTGTTTGTTTAGTCCTAGCGCCTACAGAGCGTGTAGTTAATAATGCTGTGTCATTCAGAGGCAGCCAGCAAGTTATCTTACTTGAGAACTGGCTTCCACGGGCTTCGGCAGTCTCTACCTAACCTATAACTTCTGTCAGTTTCACCCAGCGCTAACAAGTTTAAGCTTTTAAAAATTCCACACTCAAGGCTAGAATGAACCCAGGTGGATTAGAGTCGGAAACTTGATTATGAACTCATGTTTAGCTTGATATAGAACGGTGGGGTGATACAAAGTAATTATGGGTATGCCTTCTTAAAAAAGTCAGTTTGCATTCTTACCTCTCCCAGACATGTCTACCAACAAGACCTACAAGGGATTATATTCCTGTGTTAGCGAGTGCAGCCCGCTCTCAGATCTTGGTGTTCCAAGGTCATTCTTTAATAAAACAAATCAGCCATCTTAGAGAAATGACGGGTCCTACATCTTGGTCAGAAATATACAACATGGTCTGGGCCAGGGGTGGTGGTGCATACCTGTAATCCCAGGCACACTGGGATGCTGAGGCAGGAGGATCACAAATGTAAGCTCAGCCCCTGTAATTTTGCATGTTAATGAGTAAGACCCTGCCTGGAAATTTAAAAATAAATAAAAGGGCTGGGAATGCTGTAGCTCAGTGAGAAGGCCGTGGGTTTTATTCCTATAAGTGAAGAAAAAAAGATATCCTGGAGCATCATGTAGGGTCAAAAGTAAGAAAGAATGCAAGGAAAATGATGTGGGTTTGTCACAGGCATGTGGAAGTTTACTGAAAGAGTATCTGGAGACAGAAGATAGAATGATTTATGGAACCAAATAGGTAGCACTGGATTATAACTCCAAAAACAAAATAAATAGCCATAGGTCCATGGTCTAAATAAGTGATTGAAAAAGTCATTAAATGGGACAGAAGAGAGAGGTCTACTTAGAAGAATTCCAAGTGACGCGTACGGAGATTCTGCTGTCCAGGAGAGAGAGCATAATATTCCACTCTTTAAATGTGACTTAGTGACTCGTACGCTTAGTGACTCGTTCACCAGAACATAGGATAGAAACAGGGAGAAAGAGTCGTGCAGTGGAGAGGCCTGACTGAGACTCCCCTAGGCAGGTGACGGAGGTCCACCTCTTCAATGATAAGACACGATGATAGCATGTGTCCTTCATACAGTGTGGCGAGAGTGGCTCTTTATCTCTGTGACTGTACTCACCAAAAATCTACAACCCCAATCTACTTATGAGGAAAGCAACAGACCAAGACCAGCTGAGGATCATTCCACAAAATAAGGTAAGCAGAATCCTTAACACCGCATCCCGAGGGCACCACCTATGAGGAAAGCCAGGAATGCTGGCATGCTCCAAGCTAATTAAATGACTAAAGAAGATGTACCCTGGAGGGAACCTGGGAACAAGAAAAAGGAAAACTAATAGCAGTGTGGCACTTTAGCAGTAGTGAAGTTTTAATATTCGTCCCTTCATTGTGATACACACCATGGTCATCTACGATGTTAATGATAGAGAGAACTTGGTTTAACATATATAGAAATTCTTTACAGTTCTTCTAGAAATCTAAATTATTTGAAAATACAATATTTTGAACATTAGAAAAAAAAAATAGTGACACCCCACATCTGCCACGTCTGGATCCACTTGGGGCTGCCGGCTGGTGACAGAAGCTGGCAAATTCAGGTCTACCTGAGAGCCCACGTCTGTATGCTTCTCCTGGAAATCAAGTGGCCGAGCTGGAACTGACATGAAAACTGACATCACTTTATTAAAAAAAAGTTTACTGAGCGCTTGGTTTCTGGAGCAGGTAGACAAGTGCAAAGTACTGATGTGGTGCAGGGAACTCAGTCGCGAAGGAGATAAAACACTCCTGCCCTCGCACAGCATCCAGGACAGAGGACAGAGGCCAGTAACAACCAGGCGGAAGGCTCCGTTCAGTAAGCAATGGTAACTGTTACAAAAATAAACCACAGCTTCCAGGTTCTAGTCCAGCAGGTAAGGAGTTTGCAGATCAGCACTTCATTCTAACAACAAGTTAAAAACTAAATAAACCGAAAGCAGTCTACTCTTGGATTCTTCAGAGGAGTGGGGGTCACAAGCACACCTCTGCCTCCAACGGTGGGAGACAGGCAGACCCCATCACAATCTACTGGAGCAGACACCCACCTCTGCAGGACTCAGGACCAGCGCAGGAAAACCTGACCTGTCGCCCACAGGGTGAGGCTTAGGGCGGACGGCCTTGATGTAAAAACTCCAGTGTGGGTGGGGGGACTCTCAGCAACGCTTTTGCAGTTTTGGCACCCGGAGCTCTTCCTGGCTTTCCCAGTGAATATGGGAGAAAGCCCCCGCCTGCTTCTGGCAGGGGAGGATCAAAGAAAGCATTCTGAAATGGACCACAGAAGCCTGGTGTTTTTGTTTGTTTGTTTCTATTTTTGGTTTTTATTTTTGAGAAAAACTATTGCTGTACAGCTCAGTCTGGTCTTAAACTCCTAGTCTGCCTGCCTCAGCCTCTCAAGTACTGGGATTACAAACATATAATACTATATCCTAGAGCAGCCTATTTTAAACAAGGCTGTCTTCAAGAAGAACTGTTTCAGCAGAGCCTCTCCTGCTGGGGTTTTATAGGAGCTGAGAAAGGGAAATACCTAATGCCATTCCATCTAGTTCAGCACCACCTAAGGCCGAGTGGAAAAACCTCAGAGATATTTGTGAAGTTCACAGTCAATGAGCTTAGACTGGGTTACTAAAACATCAAGACCTGACCACACATGACTCATATGCTAAGAAATCAAGTGGAAAATGTGTATAATGTGCAAAAACATATAAGCAGAGAAATGAACATCTGAAGAAAAAAAGAAATGCTAGAAATTAAAGGCACTATAACAGAAATGAATGTCTTTGATGGGCTCACGTGTAGACCAGACACAGCTGAGAACAAAAAGTCTCAGTTTAAGATGCGCTGACCTGAACTCCTCTGAAAAAACTGAAAAGCAAAAGCAAAAGAAAATATTAGGGGAAAAAAGAATGTTCAGGAAGTGTGAGACAACTACAAAAAAGTGTAAGTATTTCCCCCTCGTCTATGGGGGATACAGTCCAGATGGCCAGTGAACACCTGAGGAAATGGACACTGTGGCACTGAAGCCCCTACGTGCACTGTGTTTGTCCTTCACTCAACTTATAAATTAGGCCCACTGAGAACCTAACAATAATAAAGTAAAGCAAAGAACAATACATTGTAGTAAAGCTTATTTTAAACTTTTGAATTATTTATTTCCGAACTTTTCCATTTAATATTTTCTAGCTGCAGTTGGCATGGATAACTGAAAACAAACTGTGGATAAAAGGAGAATACTCAGTAGGAATATAATAAAAAGAAGAAAAAGATAAAGGAATAAAATAAATATTTGAAACAATAAAAACTGAGAATTAATGCCAGATATGAAACTACAGATTCCGTATGCTCAGAGAACACCAGACAGGATGAATCCAAAAAACAAAACAAAACAACTTCACATCTAGCCATGTCATATGCAAACTACAGAAAATCATTAATAAGCAAAAAGTCTTGAAATAAGTAGGCGTAGCATACTTTATATAGAAGTAAAAACAAACAAACAAACAAAAAAACCAGAATTACATCTCAGAAGCCATGCAAAAAGAGAAGGGGGTGTATTGAAATAAAGTATTGGAGGAAGGGGACAGAAAACCTCCAACCTATTCTTCACATGTAAAATTATCTTTCAGAAATAGCAAAATAAAAACTTTCTCAAATATTGGGAGAATTCATTGTCAGTAGACCCTGCCTTGCAAAAAAACATGTTATGAAAAGTTCTTCAGAGGAGTGCATTGCTCTAGGTAAACAACTTGAAACTGTATAAAGAAAGGAGTAAAAGTAAAGAATAAATAAATGAAGGTGAAAGCAAACAATGAGCCCACAAAGGAATCTTATATACACCCTGTTTAATGGAAGAAGCCCGTCTGGAAAGGCTAGGTGTGGTAGGACTGCAACTGTACCACATTCTGGAAAAGGTCAAACAATGGAGTGAAAGCTAAGGCATTACTAAGGGTTCTGGAGGGAAGAGTGATAGCCAGGAGGTGCATAGAATCTCTAGGGCAATGAAACTGCTCTGTACAGTACTGCAGTGATGGTTACGTGTTGGGACGCATTTTTCCAAACCTGTAAATTGTGTGACACAAGAGTAAACTAACGCAAAGTGGGCTTTGTGCGGCGGGGACGCACGGTGTCAGCTCAGGTCGTGGACTGCAGAGTGCGGCGCTCTGCTGTGGCTCGTGGGCAGCAGGGTAGGCTGCGCGCGTGTAGGGCAGAGGCCCATGGAAACTCAGCAGCTCCTGCTCGGTTGTGCTATGAATTTAAAACTACTCCAAAAAATAAAGTCTGTTAAAACGGGGAAATGATACATGAGGGTATGGGCACAGAGCAGCCAGATGGCCAGGGAAGCCCTTTTGGATACAGTGCTGTTATAAGGGAGGACAGGAGGATGAGGGGACAGCAGGGAGGAGCTGTGTAGATTTTCTGGGCTGAAAACAAATGGTGGCCACTGTGAAAGTCGTGCTGCCCTGCTCTGCTCTGATGAGGTGCGGTGTGCTCACCCAGCAAGGCGATGGCTCTCTTTTTATCCACTGTTAAGCATTTCACATTAATAAACGCGTGCACACACTCACACGTACATACACACCACACAGATATATATGATGTGAATATGTTCTGTCTTCAATAGTGCATCTTTAAAATGGGGGGGGGACAAACAAACTAAAGAGTGATATGTATGAAAATAGTATCTGATAAGCTTTGAATGTGTGATTCATGCCAAGTTTCATGCTGGGCATTTTACCCCCATTCTCTCATTTAACCCACCTACTCCCTTAGGAGAGAGGTGTATAATTATCCTCCAGTTTACACAAGAGGAGATGGAAAATGCAGAAGGCTGAGTTGCTTACACAAAACTATGTAAATAATAAGAAATTCGAATCCAGGCAAATCGACTGCAGGATCTACTTCTGTGTCCACTGCACTGTGGAGCTTTGTGCCATTCCCTGAAGGTCCGATGGAGGAGCGGGTAGTGAGTAGTTCAGGGACAAGCTGACTCAAGGGTGATGAGAGCTGTCCCCAGATACTAGAAGACCTGTCAGGTGGAAAAGTCACACTTGGGTACAGAGAAGAATGTGTGAAAGCCACAAGGAAGCAACTTTCACCTAAATAAAAAAGAACGAATTTCTAATCAAGAGAACTGCTCAAGCTAATAAGGACTGCCTTCATGGACAATCCTATCCTTGGTCCTGAAGGTGTTGATAGAGAGATTATAAAGGGAATGGTTTAGAAATGTCTCACAAACCATGAGTGTTTCTATATTACTATGTCACGAAATTAATTCAATGAGACACTAACATTTTTGTTTCTAAGTAAAATAGAAGAAGAGAAACTACGTGGAATGGAGTATTTGCAAGACTTTCATTTTGCTTTATGTTTCTGTTCACTAGGTTATAAAAATGTGCTCTTTTTGGACATCATTAAACAGATGTGAAAACTGCTGACTTAAAAAGAGTTCATTCCAAATGCTGGATGGCCTTTGTACTAGTGTTGATTTCTGCACTAGTACTTCTTCATAAAGTTATCTCTGGTATTTAATGAGAAAAGTATAAACAACATAATCATATGTCTTTCTAAATGTATCAGCATGAAAATGCACATTCTTTTTTAAAGTGAGGCATAGCATATATGGCATGTAGTGTCGCCATACATAGGCACAAAATTATTGCCCACATTACATCATCTTTTGTATTTTTCTTAGTTACTCCACCAAAAGGCAAATTCTAGTGCCCCTCCTTGCAAACTTGAGCTGATCCATTAAATTTTGGGGTGGTTTGTTACACAGCAGTGGATAACAAATAAGATGGTAACAATGCATCCTATGACTTGACTGATTATTTGCTTTCAGTACCCATTTTTAACAAAATAAAAAACAGGCAGCTTAACCTATGCCCCCTACTTTAAAAAAAAAGATTAAAAAAAAAAAGAACCTTTTTGAATCCTTGAAATTGGGTACATAGAAACCCCTGGACTTAAATGAACTTTCTTCTAATCTGAGATTTTAGCTCTCCCCACATCCAAATATTCCTCCTGTTGACTTTTGTGACCATTAATCCTGATATGTCACCTAACGGATTACTAAAGCACATTCCTGGGTTTCTAGGTGGGCATGAGGCATGACTTTGGGTACTACATACGGTCCCTCGTGCTTCCTGTGTGACGCTGCTTCCCTGCTCTGCCTCCTAGCCACCGTGAACTAACCAGCTTCCATCTGCCCTGCCCTGCAGCCATGATGTTTCTACTTGGAGCCCAGCCACCCATAAACTGAAGGCATGAGCCTAATTAACCCTCTCCTCCTTTAAGTTTTGGGTGTCAGGTATTGTGTCCAAAAATAGGAAGGTGACTAAGAAAGAAAATTGGTATAGAGAATGGTATTGTTGACCATGTGGTTCTGATGGAATTGGTTTGGCAGGGGTGTTTGGAGAAGTTTGGAGATGTGGGCTATGGAGGCCTTGGAATGCTATAAAAAGAGTTTGATAGGTGCTTCTGGTCAGGACTCAAAAGACTGACAGGAATGTGGACAGTAAAAGCCAGGCATGGGAAGCTCGAGTTGGGAACAAAGACTTCATTGACAGTTGAACTACAGGGCATATGTGTTATACTTTGGCAGAAAATTTGGCTACATTTTGCCCATATCTTAATACTTTGTAGACTGATATTAATGATGGTGAAATAATTAATCTGGCAGAGAAAATTTCAAGACAAACCAACATTCAGGCCACAGCATGTGTAGTGCTGGATGCTTTAGCTAGATTTATAAGAATCAGGAACAAAAGGCAGAACAAAAAATAATTGAAAACCTTACATTTGAGCCCAAAAGGAACCATGTGTAAAGTTGGGGCAAAGAAAATGTGACTGCTGAAGGGATTAGCACTGTTAAAAAGAAACTAAGTACTTTGTACAGGGACAAGAGAAAAGATATCTTGAGGGTTTCTTGAGAATCAGCAGCACTCCTGTCATTGCAGACTCAAGGGTACTAAAGTGTAAACCTTTCATTTGCAAAGAGAGTCCCTGGGATGTCTACTCAGTAAGAATCTACCAAGAAATTAGCTCCCCAGATTCATTTCACTGTGACCATTCATCCAGGCACTCAGAGGTTGCCGAAGTTATGGTACAAGGGGGCCTGGCTACTGCTCAAGTTGACAATCAGGCTTGGTATCCTCTACATTGTGCTGATTACCGGCATGCAGAATGCAGGAGTTTTGGGATCATTGAAGCTTCCACCTAGGTTTCAAAGAAAGGCCTGGAAAGCCAGGGAATGAACCCCTAAGAGAGCAGCTCATTAAGCTGTGGGAATGAAACTAAGGGTGCAGTGGAGACCCCCAATGAGTTGGAAATGCCAAGAATGGGGAACATTTGCCAAGAAAAGCTGTAGTGCAAGAGTGGAGGAAGTCTAAGTGAGAGGCTGTGTGGGTTGCAACCTACAATATCATAGTGCTGGGCCTGCCAAATTCCTCTAGAACTCACATTTTACTCTCATGTACCTTCAAAGGCAGACATGGAGCACAGGAGTTAATGTGTGCTTTGTTGGATTTCAGTCTTGCTTTGGTCTGATTCATTTATTTTCCCCATCCCTCTCTTTGAGAATGAGAATATTTACACCATGCCATTATAACTTGGGTTTATGTAACTTGACTTTTTGTTTTTACAGATATTTACAGCTAAGAGTTTGCTTTGAATCTCAGAAGAGATTTGGATTTAGACTTTTGAGAAAAGGTTATTGTGCATCCAGTTATGCTCAGGATAGTCGTATTGTTAGGCAGAATAATAAATGTGCTATTGTCTTTATTTGGAGATTAAGTATGGCTGGTTTAAGGAGTTGAGTTTGGGTGTGAAGTTAGCAAGGGTCAGAGATATTCCAACTTTATTGGATCAAGAAACACCTAGCTGATTAGTGAGTCTGTGGGGTCATGGAGGCATGACCTTTCATACTATATGTGGCCCTCACCCTTCTTCTTTGCACTGTTTCCCCCATCTGCTTCCCAACCACAAGAACTAAGCATCTTTGATGTGCTGTGACTTTCTGCCTTGGAGCTAGCCAAACATGGCCTGAGCTTTGAGCCTAATTCAGCCTCTCCTCCTTTAAGCTGTAGGTGCTAGGGATTGTGTCTGGCAATAGGAAAGTGACTAATACACTTTGTAAGAGAAATAAATAGGCTGGAACAAATAGCACATCTCATTGTCTTCTCTTAAAACTATGACTTTAGAACTATTTTAGTGTTTCTCACAACGTTGTGTAAGAATCTCCACTTCCGCTTGGTGAACTGCTTGAAATAAGAGTGCTGTCTTATTTGTTTCCTCAGCATCTATCTTAGTGCTGGGCATGCAGTATGGTCTTAATAACATAGGAGAAATGACTTTTGGCTTATTATGATGATGATTTTTGTAGCAAATTTTGTTGCTTTCAATCATCAGCGTGTTATATGTATGGAGCCTGCCATGGAAATGTAATGAGAAGAGAGTGAGAGCATTTGAAAGGAAACTCATGAAAAGTAAAAATCACTAGGCCCATGTAGGGAGTGAGTCATAGCCATTAATTCATCCCCCATTATATCAACTTAATATAGTCATCGAAACAAATGGTCCTAATGCTACACCCACATCACAGGACTTGTGCAAGGAGCAGAGGCACATTAATTATTGAGTCCATTCTTTCAGCCTAAAGCATCCCACTGGCATAGAAGAACCAAACCAGGAGGTTTGACATCTTGGTGCTTATATTCCTGATGGCAGAGGAGTGGTTTCCTCTGCTTGTGCCCAGTCTTCACATATGGTCTCAAACAATTTCACCCCACACTTTTAGACATTAAATGCAACTGAATCAATAGTAACCAAATCATCCACTTATCACATTAGCTCATTTTATGATTTAGTTATTTAAGTAAAGCACCTATTTTTAAATCACTGAATATGTGACTAAGCAAAAATTTTACTGTACCTGTTCACTACTGACAGTTCTTTGCTATTGATACAGGGTTACTAACATCTACCCGACCACCGTAAGTTAAATATCTGCATGGGGGAGTAAGAGGCTGCTGAATGTCATGAAATCTACTTTAAGTCCACAGGCATTTGCCTTCGGGAGTTGTGTCTGTGACAATGATAACCTTGGTTTCACCACCCAGAAACCTAGAAATGTTTCACCTTCAGATGCAGGAATTCATATGATCTTTGAACAACTGAGTTGCTCTAGTTGCCAAGTCTATGTAAAGCTCTGTTGAATCTACCTTTTTCCTTAAGTGAAATCAACTAAATTTTTCTATAGTTTTAAAATAAAGATTTTAGAAAATTAAATTATCATAGTAAGTTGTCAACCATTAAGACTTTTATCCTTTCTTAAGTGAACGCACAAGGTGCACTGGCTTGATCTAAAATTTTATGGTATCAAGAAAAAGTGAGCATGAATTGAGAAACGCCTTAATTTTATGGTTTCTAGATTGCTAGAAGCTCAGAGTGCAGCATACAGTGTTCCTTCCCCAAAGGTTTCATTCATTAAAAAATGGAGAAATGGGAAGATTCTTGGGCAGTGCTGATTTGTGTAAAAAATCCTAGGTTAGCTTTTACTTTGTGGATCTTATGAAGCATAAGAACCAACATCGCTGGCAAATTAGAAGCATTGTAGCGCTTGAATAAAGGAATTCCCTATTTGAGAGAATTAAACAAACAACTTTCAGAGGGAAAGGAGAAATATTTTCATTTACGATTTTTAGGTTTTTAGCTTTCTGATGTAATTTATTTGATCACACGGCCACTGATGTGCTAAAACCAGAAATCATTTCAACATCTTGGTACCTTGAATTTTGAGGTGGGAGTTTGCAAATAAATTTTTAAAAATATTTTACTAGTGTATCAATTCTGATGTAGCATATGATAATCATCCTCTACTATCAGGTAACACCATCACTTTCCTTTTATACTCTTTTGATTGGATGACACAAAATATCCTATACATTGTAATTAGCTTTATTTTCAATCAAGAGGAGTAAAAAAAAAATAATAACCCCAAAAGAGGTAAAAATACACAAAATGACATTTGCTGTGAAGTGGTCACCGAGAAGTTTCTGTAATGGGATAATAGATAAAATGCAGACATGGACAAGGCAAATGCTCTGTGGCTTTTAATGCCCAAAAGGCTCTTGTTAGACTCTCCTGTAACTTAAAAAGGCAGACAGAGATGACTGTTGAAAGAGAAATTCTCGAATGGTCTAATGCACCACCTTTTTCATGAACACTGAGCCTGACCAGGGAGAATTTAAAGACAAGAATAATCCTCAGGTCTTCTTGGCTCCTCCTCCCGCGTCCTGCAAGCCCCTCTGTGAGACCTCACTCTCTT